>FIZR01015246.1:0-18519 GCA_900060175.1 Ferrisia virgata
AACCTTATTTTTTGTGAATTCTGTTCTGAAATTGTCACCTCTAAAAATTTGCCGCTCCTGAAAATTTGCTGTCCGGGGAATCTTTGCCAAACCCCCCCCCCCTAGCTACACCACTGTTCATGTATACATTTTAACATAAAATGCAAAAATCATTCATAATCATCTTTCATCGCGAGTTTTTAATCAAAAATTCAAGTCAAAAATTGAAATCTTTTTTTATTTTTCAATTGCTTTAATGGTTTAATTTTTTCTATTTTTAAATTTTCTCAATGAGACATCCATATCAACATTTTAACATAAAGTACAAAAATCATAACTTCTTTTTTATTTTTTGAATTGTTGTATTTTTTAAATTTTTATTTTTTCATTTTTTTCGATTTTCAATGTTTTTAATTTGTCATTCGTGTCAATATTTTAACAGTAAGTGCAAAAGTCATCAATTTTTTTTATTTAAAAAAAATTTTCAAATAATATTTTAACATGAAGTACAAACGTTATGATTTTTTTATTTTACAAATTTTTATTTTTTTTAAGTTTATAATTTTTTTTATTTTTTTAAATTATTTCTATTTTTAATGTGTCAATTTTTATTATTTTTTTTTCTTTTTTCAATTTTTCTAATTAGGCATTCCAGTCAACATCTCAACATTTAATGCAAAAATGATCAATTTTTTTTAATTTTGCAAATTTTTATATTCTTTAATTTTTTTTGTTTTCACATTAATTCAACTTGGACATTTTAACGTAAAATGCGAAAACATATCCATGTCAACATCTTAACATAAAGTGCCGAAATCATTCATTATCATCAAAAGCATTACATTTTCGAAAAATGAGCCCCAGTCCCAAGACATATTCGTGTCAAAATTACATTTTGAACCCACAAAAACTGCATTTTTGAAAATGCATATTTTTGTTATTTACACAACTTTTTGGACTCGATGATGCCCCTCCCGTCTTGCGCACGTACCTTCTGATCTGACATCAAGTGGAGAATAGAAGAAATTCTAAAACAAATTCGGTCTTTATTTTTCATGGAATCTGAAAAAATGATTCCAAAATAGTCATTTTTTAAAACCCCTGAAAGTGGGACAAGTATGAAATCTTGTCGGAACAGACTATTTTAAGTTATTACGTGTATGTCAGCGGTCAAACCAGATCTCCGGATAAACTCGAATTTTATCTTAAAACGGTGGGTACCCTTTGAATGTTGGAGGGCGGGGACTTTATTTCTTCCACTTCACTTTGCAACTACGTATTGCGTTTTGATTTTTTTTCTCGAAACATCGGCTTTTGCGTCATTTTTTCCATCGTTCAGATGTCAAGCTACTATTTATTTGAATTGAAAAAGTGCGCTGCGCTCTAGTTCTGAAATTTTTCAAACCTACTTCGTCGTTCAAATTTCAAATTATGACATCATGTTCGTAAGGCATTCAAAGACTTACAACATGATCTACCCGAAAATTGTATCGTTATGATTTAAAATTACCATCGCCGACGTAACGGTTGAGTAAATAGCCTATTCCTTTTTCATATCTCGATATGATATCTCGTCGCAGTTCGATTAGAAAAATCCTTTCAAGAATATTAAATAAATTGTTTTTCGAAAACTTGAGTAAAATCAACACTGTACTTCCATTTAGTCGTCTCATTTCTTAATCGCTTTAATTTCTTGAGCGCAGAGTTTTCGTTCAGCAATCCGCGCTTCCTTGTCGAGAATGACATCAGCTGCTGTGATGCGAAGTATCTGCTTGCTTAAAATATTAATATTCTCAACGATTGACGTTGAAAACAATTTTAGTACACTCAGTTCTGTAGTCTTGTTTCAAAAGGTAGAAATTTTTAGTTCTTGAAAAAATTTCATTCGTTTGTTATTCGTCGCTGTAAAATTCAACCATCCTAATTTTAATTCTTAAAAAGAAAAGTTTACGATCTTTTTTTTTTCGCGCCGAAAAAGCGCCTAAAACTGATATCATTTATTTAGTAGAAAGTTTTATCAGATGTTACGTTCAACGTTTACCATTTTTATTTTTCCATTTGTAAATAACGTAGGATGTATTTATGAATGAAAATCAATTTCTATAATATTTGGTAACCGTGTTCGATACCTAATCGTTTTCAACTAAATTTGATATTTTGATTTATTCATTTTTGCCCGAATCGAGGTTGTCGTAGTCACTTCGTGCCGCTACCGTCGGCAAATATTTTCTTTAAAATGACCAATTTTCTTTTTTTTTTTTTTTGCATTTCGAAGAGAAAAAAAATGAACTTGATCGAGGTCGATTTGGCGTTTTGTAGTAGCCTATTCCACGCAGAATATCTACCGCAGCTGTTTTAAAAAACAAGTTTTATCATTGCTAGTTATCTACGTTGCGAAGTAATTAATATTACGTTGTTTGCTTTACGTATTAGTTTATATTTAACCTAGGCGTGATGTCTAACGTGAGTAGCTGATTGATAATTGTACATGTATATACCCGATGTGTGTAATGTGTAACTCGACTATATGAAAAGGTGGATCGATTCGTCTTGGTCGATGCTGTTTGCGCGTACCTAGCTACCTAGCTACCTACTACCTACTACCTACTACCTACTACCTACCATTGTTATTGAGACTGATTCAACTCATGTTATTTAGCGGAAATTAACGTGTCTAGAACATTGTTAAATTTTGAATTTCGACCATTTAGCGGCTATAGAAGTGATTTTACAAAAGAGGATGTACCAAGTAGATAGTGGTGTGGTATGGTGTGGTGTGTTCAAAGGGATGAATTCCGAATTGTGTGTGTGTGTGCGCGTGCGTGTGTATTAGAAATGAACGCACGATCTAACTGTATATGATACCCATGTACATGCACATTGTACATACGCAATGAGCTGTGTTTTAAATGAAAGTACAACGTGAAACACCCTAAGTAATACCAATTAATCTAAATAACGTTCATATTCCAAGGTTGAAGTGTGAGTGAACTTCTGCGGTGTTTTTTACCGACGTAATGTTGCATTTATTTGCACCTTTAATGATGTAGGTATAGGTAATATAGGTATTTTTACACGTACCTAGTTCCATTGTGGTTACGTTATGTTGATTGTTGTTGAATGGAAATGGAATGGGTGTCACGCGTAGGGAAATTTTTTCACAGGATAAATTGAAAATGAGTATTGCAACTCGGAAAAGTGGATTAATGCGACTTTTTCTGTTTTAAGATGTACGCCTTTATAAGTTTGAACTGATGGTACAAGTGTTTTGGTTAAGCTGAGTTTTTCAAACCATTTTTTATACCCATTTGTGGTATTAAATACTAGAGAATGGTATCTGGTCAAAATTTCTGATAGATTGGTGAAATACAATACGAGTTATAACTCCTCAAATACCACTCCCCTTTTATATCCCATTTTCAAGTTGCAATTTTTTTATCGTAAAAACAGAAAATAATAAGCCACAAACCTGTAGAGCAGCGTTATTCAGTCAGGATTCATTAAAAACGTGGATTTGAAGAAAAACTTCAATTTAAAGAATAAAAAATATGACAAAAATCATTACTCTAATATTATACCCCACCTCTTCAAATTGTAATCTCTTCTTTATCTTTTTTTATGATGAAAACCGGGTGTAATGAGATACAAAACCTGTAAAATCACGTATTTCACTCAAAAGTACAAACCGCAATTATTCAATTTGGATATTTTCGCTTTTCTACCTTAAAAAAATTCCAAATGAACAATTTTTTCATCTTTATAAATGATTTTGTACGTTTGCACCGCCCCCTCCCCTTCCAAGGAATAAAATTGCGAAAACTATTTAGTCTCACGTTACGACCATTTTTAGCCTGATTCTCAAACCAGGCTATTACGGTCTATCGACCTACGTTGGATACTTGAAAGACCATTACAACCATTTTTGGTCATATCAGATATTTAATTTAATTTTTTATCTTTTCTCCGGAAACTAAAAATTATTTGCTCAACTCGGTACTGTGACCAAAATCGATCAAATTTTGGAGTGAGCATGACTCTCGGTCAAAATTCAATTGTGCCTAAATTGGGTTAAGGGATGCTGAGGGTACATAATTGCAAAAATTGTTCCTTTTTGAGCCAATGGATTGATAATGATACATTACTGATTATTGCAGATGATTGCCCGGATCAGCTTCGGACACGCATGCAAACAGCTATCGAAGCAATCATCGTATTCTCAAACAATTGAGAGAACTGCAACTCAGAATTCAAAAGACTTGGTGGCGGCCAGAGATGTGTCTTTTGGGAGTTTATACTTTTCAAAACTATTGCGCCCCCTTACAGCCCAGAAATATGTCGAGGGGGGGAGTTCTTGTATGTTTTGAGTTTGTTTCTCGCATATTTCCCCTTCAAATTGAACTAGGATGTTGGAATTTGGTATGTAGATTTAGAAGGGGTTCTAGATGTGCATTTTAGTGCTGTCTTACGTTTTAGCCCCGAAATACACGCTTCACGAGTATAATTAACCATCATAAAAAGGGTGGAAAAATCATCGAAAACATGGTAAATTTACGGTAAACCTGATGAAGAATGAGTAAATTGAGTATACGTAAAGAGAAAGAAAAAAAAATCTTTCCTTGAAAATGACGCGCCGTAATTTCGAATTCTCGAGGGAAAATTTGATTAATTCGATAACGAAAAGCAAAATGACATGCCTGAAAGTAGTAGTCGGTCGTTGTTGAGAAAATGACGCGGGTATTGTGTTGCGAAAACGAACGTGCTCGTTTGTCGCGTAGGAAATTATTTAGAAAATGACTCGTCGAAGTTGGGAAATGAGGAAAAAGCGTCGAAATGATTTTTTGGCTCGGCAAAAAAAGTCGTGAATCGAATACGTCTCGCATAACGGGTTTGATTTTTCGTACGCAAGAAATATTTTATACGTGCGAATGGTGCGGTGTGGTGGAGGTTTACTTACTCGTATTATCGGTTGCTATGTTACAAAATTGTGTTTAATTATATTGGCATATAAGTGTAGAAGTGTATGTAATAATAATAACGTGAACGGAAGCATCTAGGGAGCTCGGCCGCTCGGGTCATTATTACATTTTGCAAGTTGGTTGATTTACGTTTTACCATCGATGACCTTGAAGTTTCCGCGAAAACAAAATTGTCTCATACTGATTCGAGAGAGATCGAGTTAGAGTTGAAAAAGCTCGTCCAATGGTACGTTGCATGTGTAGAAATTCAGTTTTCAGTTTTCAGAGATTCGAGTTTTTGAGAATTGAAAATTTTTCCAATAAGTGGTTTTTTCATATTTTTTTTCGACACCGGTGACCTGGAGCTTCTAACAGAAATTTACCACCATATTTTTAAGTATGTCGAGGAAAAAAATGGCCCGCTGTGTAATTACCGATTAACCACATTACGAGAACTCATTTTCATAATTCAGCAAGCCACAAAATGGCTTGAAATTGAAAGGCATATCGCATTGCGTCACAATGACATGCGCAAGGTAGTTCGCATGTCTTTAAAAACGAGATAAATGCTTTTTCAGCAATTACTTGTATATTTAAAGATACATAGGTATACCCGTAGGCTCGAATATGGCTTCGAGTGATCTAGAAACTTTTCCTTTTGATTCCCCTCAGATAATTATTTTTCAGGGTTGAAGTTCGTTGCGGTCGTTTTATCTATTTCATATTTTGTTCGCAACTCTGATCCTAGAAGCCTGATGAAAACACTTTTGGACGTATCAGATATTTATTTTTTCTCTAGAAACTGAAATCGTTTACTCGGCTCGATGCCGATCAAAATCGATTAGATCTGACTGATAGTCTTCGATTGGGCGCAGATTAGATATGAATATCAGTAGAAGGATGGCTTTGAATCAAAGTTCAACTATCTGAAATTTGGCGAGGGTCGAAGAGAAGTAAAAAGCACAATAATATTATTCGTTTTTCAACCAATCGATGGTGAATAAAAAGTTATGTCTTGTATACCAAATGTTTCGCATCATCTTCCCTTATACCAGTGGTGGGTCAATTCATGAAACTTACGAGTACATGTATAATGGTTAGTATGCCCAAAAATCGAAGGGGCTAAGATATGCCATTTTCAAAATTTCATTTTCGTGCAAACCACTGAATGTTATAAAATAGAAAATCACGAACTTTCAAGAAAAAAGTTGATAAATTTGAAAGTTTCACATTTTGTTTTCTGCATTGGGAAGCAACCTTCAGGGTTTCTGCTCAGACCATCGAGGGGAGGTGCACTACTCATTTTGGATATTTTTAATTACGAGCTCATTACAGCTTTTTCCGAAGTTATCCACAAAAAACCTAAAAAAAAAGGAAATTTTCTACTAAATTTTTTTATATTTATATCGTAGTTACAAACCACTTCATCCTCACTCTTGATATTTTTTCACTCCAGTCTCTCTTTCGCATTCCTTGACTTGTTGCGCAATCGTTTTTACTTTCAAAATCAGATTTTTTTCCTATTTTGTCCAAAGTTTACTAAAAAATTTTTTTCCAAATGATATTTTTTTCTCTGTATAAATGCAACCCTCAACCCTCGGGATTACCATCCGAGCCATTGAGTTGAAGGTGCTCTCCCGTTCATTTAAACATTTTTTAATAACATGCTCGTAGTAAATTTTTCAAAAATTATTCACAAAAAACAAAAAAATTTACAAATTTTTAGTCGTATTTGTTTTTGCATTTATTTTGCGATATCTTACAAATCACTTCGCCTCCACTTTTGATTTTCATACCGCACATACTCGGAGACTATATGCTGTGTTTTAAAACAGTGTATTTTTATCGTTATTAATTTTATTTCCATGAATTTTTTCTAAGTGAGTGGCTGATTTGCACGAAAATGAAATTTTGGAAATAGTATATTTCAGCCCCTTCGATTTTTCGGTATACTAACTATTATACATGTAAGTCTCATGACTTGATCTACCATTGGTATAAGGGACGGCTGGTTAATGCGAAACACCCGGTGCATGTATGTATACAGGGTGTTTCAGAATAAAAGTACGGAATTTCAGCCAATAACTATGCAACGCATACCGAGTCTATGTATGTATGTTTGCCTAGCCTCTGAATCGATTCGAAAAAATTTTTTCTAGGCAAGTTCAGCTCGAGAACCAAAATAGGTAAACATTTGGAATTTATTCAAGGGGAAAGAGAATTTTATCTAAATTACCATAGTGTAGTAGGTTTATGCAACAGCAGTGCAAAGAAGGAAGCAGTTGATGAAATAATGCGAAAAACGTGCTTTAAAAGTTTCAATTTTCATCAATTTTTTTGAATTGTTTGAAAATTTGTCCTCATGACATATCAATTAAATCTATGTCATTGGAAGAAAAAAGATTGCTCTTTTCAATGCTGCAAACCTTATCTCTCTATCTTACTTAGGTGATGAATTGTGAGCATTTAAATTCTCAAAAGTAATAAGAAATTGAATTTTTTTGAAATTTTATTCCTCGCTTTCGTGAGATGAGGTTTGCAGCCCTGAAAAGATTGAACTTTTTTCATCCAGTAACACCAGTTGAATTGATTTATCATGGAACAAATTTTTGAAAAAATTACACATAAATTATGACAATTGAAGGTTTTGATGCCCGTTTTCCGCGTCATTTTATCAACCGCTTCCTTCCCTGCACTGCTATTAGAAGAACTAACTCCGTCATGGTAATCTGGATAAAATTCTCTTTTCCTTCGAATAAATTCCAAATCTTTACCTATTCTAGTGCTCCAGCCGCACTCGCTTGAAAAACTCACACGAAAATAAGAATTTTTTTTTTTTAATCAAAGCTACTCGGTCCCTGCGACTCAGAAGCTAGGCGAATATATATACATTGACTTGGTATGCGTTGTCTAGTCACCGGCTGAAATCCCTTCCTTTCTATCCTGAAACATCCTGTAAGTACCTACTTATCCGAAAATTAGCTTTCCTAGAGCAATTAAAAAGGAAGATAGGGGGGGGGGGTGGTTCTTATTCGCTGATACCGTTGATACTGACTCCGTGTTTTCCCGAATTTTATGAAAGAAATTGGGTTAGAAATAATAGAATTTCGTAATTCGAATAATTTATCGACTGCGTTCATCGCGCGTGCTGTATTATTTATGTATTTTTATTACGAGTCGACGTTTACGTAACGTGCGCTTATATTATTCGTACATGTTGCAGGTACTTCTGAATGCAGTAGAAGAAAATGACGCCGGTAAAAAGAAGCTAAGCGAACGGAGTAATAGTTTCATAGACGGACGCGGTAACGCTTCGGTTAGCATCGGAAACGGTCACGATACTGCTAACAATAAAGCCTTCTTGAATAATATATTGGGTGGCTGCGAAAAAGATAAAAAGAAGAAGAAAAACAAACGCGAAAGTTCGGGCACAAATGGCGGCTCACGACGTCCAAAGTTCAGCCATTCGATGAAAGTAAACCCGGGCCCTCAATCATCATCGTCTCATTTATACAATGGTAATACTACGAACAACAACAACAACAACAACAACAGTAACAGTAGCGGCAGTAACACCAGTAGCACTAGCAATAGCGGTAACAGCAGCGGCGGTAGTAGCAACAGCAGTATCAGCAACAACAACAACAACAGCAACAGTAGTACTATCAATAGTAGTAGCAGCAGCAGCAGTACTAGTAGCAACGTACACTACAACAGCAGCAGTAGTCGAAGTCTATCCAGAGCACATCAGCCGTTCGCAACCAGAATCAACAATTCCAAAACGGCCGCTCTACTCACTAGTTCCTCGAATATAGATATACCTATGGTTACTACTTATAATAAGCAGCCGATTATGACACCCGCGCTTGTACCTAGTTCACAAAAAAGCGCCGAACATCTGATGTTAGACTTAAGGGAACAAAATTCTGCCAAATCCGATGATATGATCATCTCTCCGAAATCATCTGCTGCCAATGGCGCCGAAAAGGAAAACGATATCGAGATGAAAGTGCTGGAGACGAAAAACAGCATCAACAGCAGTAGCAACGATTCGGTTTATAATTATACGACTCACGCTTCTTTAGAAATAGGAGGAGCTGGCAATACGGATGCTTGTAAACAGTTCAACGATTGCGATAAAGATAACGATAACGCAGCCGCCGTTATTTTTCCTTTACAGGTAAATGCACCTATTTGCCGATTACGTTGAAATTAAATATTCATTATGTATAGGTAGTTGGTGCCAACTGGCGTGATACCTATACCTATACCTATACCTACCTAACTACCAAAAAATTGTCGCCGGTAATGCACCTCGCATAGCAATTATTGCGAATATCCGAATCCCCGAATTGTGTGATTCGAACATTCGTCGCCAGTTTCAGTACCAACCTAGCTGATAATTTATTGTCTGGTTGCAAATCGAAAATATATCAGCGTATAAGCTAAGCGTATACTCCTAGCGATGTTACTACAATCAAATCAGCCAATATGGTGTCGAGTTGATAAATACATATCATTTTTCAGCAAGTCGCTTCTTAAACTATACACTGACATTTTGATCGTCTTTTTCCTTCTCCAGCAGAGATGTTTATGAAATATTCATAGAAATGTACTTTTAATACATGTAAAAAGAGAAATGCAGTGGGTAAAGTGATGCAATGTAAAAAGCCAAAGGCAACCATCTTTATATCACCAATAGAAGAGAAGTTGTAAACATGACCGACGAACATTGTGGTGAAATCGTGCTCTTGTACTACCTAAAATTTTTCAGATGGTGCGTTGATCGAACTGAAAATAGATTTTCCAGCTGGGGGCAAGTTTGAATTTATTTTTTTTTTAATTTTGAAAGTGTACTATTTTTGAGTAAAAAAGGATTTCAATATTATTTCAAAAATGTTGGTTGATGGTGTGTTGAATAGGGTTCTATAATCCATACGAAATTTGAAATAATTTTCTATTACGGTCGATGTGACGCCCGATATTCGTAGGATAGAATTTTACCCCCCCCCCTCTCCTCTCTATCAGTTAACGGTTCCAACATATTGATGAAATTTTTCAGTTTGCACCAGATGAAAAAATGATAAAGTGCCGGCAGTGGTTGCAAATGTCTTCGAAGTGCTTACTCAAAAGGTGTATGTATTTGTATCAGCGTGCTAAATGAAGTCTATTTTTCTTCCTTATTCTTAGCCTGATTTTCAATGACATATTATTAATAAAAACCAGACTGTCTCGGTGTATGGACGTGCAGCGGTTGGGGGCAGGCGGATACCGACGAAATCCATTTTGGTGTCCTGGAAGACCATTACGACCATTTTTGGTCATGTCTACAGAGACACTGAAACACGAAGATGGAAATCAGCAGATACAGCGGTGCGGGGATTACCGAAATTTTTTGTCCAGAATTACTCGAGATTTCTCCATTAGGAGCGCTGTTCACTAATTCTTGTTCATACAGTTTCCAATTCTAATTGGTCAAGATCTCATATGTAGATATCTAATGTAGAAAAAGAATAACTACTGACTAATGATGGTCGAACTGGAATTAGTGAACAACGCTTCTACAGAGAAAACCAAACGAAAGTCCAAAACCTTAACCCCTTCACTCTCGGAGCAAGAGATTTCCATCTTGGTATTTCTGTATCTATAGCGACCATTATTTTTATTTTTCCCCTCGAAACTAAAAATCATTTACTCGATTCAATATGGACCAAAATCGATCAAATTGTTCAGAAATAGGTTTAGATTGGCGGCAGATTTGATATTTTGAGGTGGGTATGATTTCGGCTCAAAATTCATTTGTGCCCAAATTTGGGGAAGAAGATGCTGAGGATCAAAAATTGCAGAAAATGTTCCTCTTTGGTTCGATCGATAGACAGGACATAGTTGTATACCATATCCAAGAATCAAGCTCCTAGGTCAGTTAGAAGAGGAGATATGAGGGTTTTTTTCTTTCTTGGCCTTGAAAAGTGGCTGGTTCTCCCCTATCTCCCCTACAAATTAAGCTAAGAAGTTGAAATTTGTATGTACATTTGGAAGGAGCCTTAGACGTACCTTTTGTATGTTTCGATTTTTCAGCATTATCCACTCTAAATTGAGCTGAGAAGTTGAAATTTGGTGTGTAGATTTAGTAAGGGTCTTTGATGTGCACTTTTGGTGGTGTCGACTTTTTTTTTAGCGCCATTGCATCCCCTTTTCTTCCACCCATACCATTAAGTAGGGGAGCGATGATTTTTTTCAATTCACATAATTATAATATTTCACGAAAATCAGTTTAAGTGTTTCTCATGCAAAATTCAGCCTGACGATGTATTCTTTTGAAGTACCCCTATGCCAGTTCGTGGTGAGTGGAGGTGTGTTGATAAATTATACGCTGGTCAGACACATCCGTAAATTTTCACGTGTCTTGTTTAAACCAGAAACGGTGTACGAGCTTTTATCGGATTCGATCAACGTTTTAATCAAATAAAACGGTTCACGAGCTTCATACGAGATGAAAAAATTATGAATAATGTCTATGAAGCTAGTACGACCGGCGACATATTTACCAAAAATCACATGTACCTATTTAATATTGAAAATTTTCGGAATTGTTATGCTGATTAATATGAAGATAAATAATATTACATTATACATATCATCGTATACCTGTCATAACAATTCTTTGTTGTACCTAATTCAATATCGCTTCAATTTTACAGCTTTTTAAAAATATGTTTGCATTCTATAAATTTCGATCGCACGTTTGTAACTTAGTCTTCTGGTCGGTATTTTACTCCAAATGCGAGGTCCGACCAACGTTTGTGTGCACTTCAGACGAGTAGAAATGGCGTTACGCATTAAATTTTTTTTAAATTATCACTCACCCAAAACTCGTTGAATATCAAGTAATTTTTGTCGAATTCACAGGTCTCATATTCTGTAAGTTCAAAATTAAATTTTGGAAAATAAAATTTTTATTCCATTCGGTTGAATTATTTCATTTTAAATTCAGCCTTTCGATAAAATTCGCTTATTCTCGCTGTAATTTTTTCTTTGCAATGAAAAAAATTAACAGCAAAACGAATTTATCTGAAGAAAAGTTTTCAGGTGTATCCTTAGCTTGTGAAAAAATTGTTGCAAAATGAAAATTCCTACGAAACAGTCGTACGTATATTGTGTTTAAAATTTTCAAATAAACATTTGGAGAAACAACACGAATATCGTTAGTCAAGACGAAAAATGTTTTTTCAGGATAGGTCTCTTTTTAATTTATTACTATTCTTTCGAAAAAATTTGTGGTGGTTTTGATGTTAACGTAGGACGCCTTTGGAAAATTAATTCGTTCGTTTGTTAGTTGTTTTTTTCGCCATTTTGCATAATTTTGGCCAAAGTAATGAAACTATAATCTAAATATACACACACACATATATTACTCATTGAAGTGATATTGAACATTCTGCTGCTGAAAACTTGATTTAAATCGATGAGACAAAAAAGATAATAGATGAAGTGTATCGCAGATTCATAGTACAAAAGAACGACCTTTGTGCGGTTAAATGTCCGCTTTTATTTACAAGATATTCTTATCTCGTATTCTAGTTCTCGCAAAAAAGAATAAATTTTATTTATTAGTAATATACTTATAAGATGAGATTCTTGAAACGTGTATGTGTTCCCTGTACTGTATCTGTGTAGTGTGTACCTTCTACTATCTTGCCACCTCGATGCCTATGTTGGTAAATGAAATGAAATGAGGGCGTATATTACTGGAGTTCTATTAGCCTGATTTAGATAACCAGACTATTACAGTCTATCGCCTACGACGGGCGGGATAGGGGGAGGGGGGATTTAAACAAAATCTGTTTTCGGCTCCTGAAAGGCTATTACAACCGTTTTTGGCCATATCAGATTTGCTCACTTCAATACCGATCAAAGTTGGGAAATAGGTTTCAATTGGTGGCAGATTTGATATTCTGGAGTGAGGTTGACCTCTGGTCAAAATTCAGTTATGATCAAATTTGTGGGGGGGGGGAGGTGGGTTGCTGAGGGGTTAAAATTTCAAAATTTGTTCCTTTTTGAGTTAATTGATAGACAATCCAAAGTTGTATAAAATATCCAAAAATAAGCTTACTGGATTAATTAGGAGGGAAGATATGAGGCTTTTCCTCTTTTTGGGAGGAATGTGGCCGATTGAAAAATTGCCAACTAAATTTCATCGAAAACTTGCAGTTTTCCGAAATTCAAGCAATATTAAATTTCGTGAAGAAGAGGTAGAGATAAATTGAAAGATCTTTCCATAAGTAGCAAACGGATAGGTACACATTCGAGTGGAACGAGGAAAAATTATAGAAAAAAGAAAATTTTAATATTGAAAAATGCACATTTCTGAGGGTTTTATTTGAAAGAAATTTTGTAATTTCTAAAAACTAGCGCTAGCGTCTCCTGAGGGTGTGTGGATTTGCTAAACAAATTTTTTGAGAAAGTGAAAAATATGTAGCCCGAACCAACAGATGGCGAAAATTTTGAGGGTCAGGGCTCGAAAAATGAGTATTTTGTCGTATTACCAAGCTCTAAATGTTGAATTCTACTGTTTTTCGCGTGCAAGAAATGAATTTTTACGTGAAAGCGATCGCTTTGGGCGAGAGGAGATTCCCAAACGCCCCTACCACTTTCACGATACTGAGCTTGATTTATTCAAATTTTTAATTCACTAGAATTTTTTAGATACAATATAATGTAAAAAATGCGGGCGAAGAAAAATTTTTGGATTAAAAATTGATTTTTTTTTATAATAGAAAAATGCACTTTACAAAATTTTTCAAACAACGAAATCGAGCCTGAGCGAAATGAGGACGGGACTTTTGAATTATTACAAATACAAAAATTCAAACATTTTTATGTTCTCCCTGATTACAAAAAAGCTCGATTTGTGCTACTTTTTAGAGTGGAACAATTTGCATATCCTGTGATTTGTATAGGATAAGCGTTGTAGATAAGGCCCTGCTGTACCTCCGAAAGTGTAGGTAAATTTGGCTCATTGACGCGATATATTTTTATTTCAATCTCAAAAAGTATTGAACGAAATATACTCAAATTTTAATATGTTATTCTTGACGCTTTTTTGATCATTTTGAAGTTACTTTTTTTTTGCAAAATTTAGCATATTATTACAGTTACAGCTGGAGCTAGTCCATTTTTAGGATGAGATGGTCACTATTTTGAAAATTAATATGACAAAAATTACGAAGATAATCAAAAAAAGCTGCTTGGGATTGCTTAGCAGTTCTCTTACTGTATCACCATACTAGTTTTTGAAAACAATTCATTCAGCCAAACTCATTAATGAAATCAAAATGTAAAAAGTGCATAATTATTGTCATTTTTTTGATAACGAGTCAAGTATGGAAAATATCGTTCGTCACTTTCATCAATATGATCAATACACTCGACCATTATTATCGGTTTGTTGAGTAGGAAAACTTGGTCGTTCTGAAACGAATCAGTCATCTGCTGATTATAATCAAGGGGTTTGGTTGTGCAAAAAACAAAGCGTAAAGTAGGGCTTTAATTTTATTTTCTGTTTAATTGTTTATTTATATCATGTAGGAATGTCGATGAAATGGTCGAGCAAATCGAGGGCGAGCTTTAGAGAAAAAGGAAAAATCAATCGAATACAAAATATGAAAACATGCCCTTTTCTGGCTTTTGATCTTTGACATTTATTTATATTCATTTCAAACTGTGTCGATCTGTCGACTTTTCACTGACATCTTTTTTTTGATTTGACGATTTTTTCAAAATTCCGACGTTGCCAACTTTTGGATTGTTGTGCGGGGAGGGAGGGGGGTGTCCAAAAACCACCAATCCTGGGGGGAAAAAATTCAACTATAAATTTTTTCGTTTTTTAGGGATAATGGAAGAGTAGTAAGTTGAGCACTCTCGTTCTTAATTTACTCGATATCTTGATTATGTTGGACTTCCGTTCTCTTTGCGCTCTTTTGAAAATTCCATTCACGATAATTCCTGCTGGTTTCTGTCCTTCTCTTTCTCACATGATTCTCGCTCTTTCTTCCACTCCTGCTGGCACTCCCACTCCCACTCCCACTCTTGAGATTTTATCCCAAAAGACGCTATCTTTTCTTGTTTAAAGTACGAACAAGTTTGTAGTAGTACTTCATACTGTAGCAAATGAAGATATAAAAAAAAATCGGGTAAAATTCTGTTGTTTTCAAACACGATACTTCATTTCCAAGTCAATTTATATCTATTACGTTGAGTGCTGATTTTTCAGCCGTATTTTTTTGCGAATAAATTTGGCCGATCTTCGTCTCGAAACAGACTGTGTAATTGCGTGTGCAGTATTTTACAGATAAATGATATTTTTTCACAAAAATATATGTATAAAAGACTCGACATTGAGAGAACGCGTTCGAAAATTCTTTGATGTTTAATTTTCCATCGGCTGTTTCAAATTTTACTCGTATTGAAAGTAAAGTAAACTTTTTTCAAATTGCATCAATCGTCGTATCCGTCGAAGAATTAATTTTGAATGTGAAATTATTTATTGTTAATTTATCGCCGGTTGTATTTAACTCGGTACAAGAGTTGTACGTAATATCAACGATGAAGGCGACTAATCGGATTTTCGTTTGTATTTCACAGTCTTCTGGCCGTGCAGCAGCGACGACCCTAATGAATGGTAACGCTGAAAGATCGTCCACGCAGCATTGTAATTCTCAAAAACCAATAAATGGCTTATTGGCCGAAGAAAAAGAAGAATTAGATAACGTCGTTAGTAATAATAACAATAGCGCTGGTGAGTATTGTCTAATTTGTGCCATCTTTATTTATACATTACAATAATTATACATACCTACCAACATAGTACATACTTTACTTACCCAAATGAACGTAGTAGTACGAAAAGTAATAATAAGCGTGAAAAGAAAAAATCATAATAATAATAATAATAATAAAAAAAGGAAAAAGAGTATAGGTATATAAGCAACTATGCAAGGTGAAACTTTCGATTTACACTTTAAACCTTGTCTGTTAACCGTCTGATGTCTTTTCAGTCATGGAATAATTAACTCTTATCTTATCACGATTTTTTAAAAACTCAGATATTCGTACGACGATAAGGCTAGCAACATTTGTTACATGTTGCGAGCTCGCTTAAATTATGTATCGCGTTACACGTGAATAAATTATGCTAACGTTGCGTCCGTCGTACGACGTTTTGAAAAAATATTCACTTTTCAAAATTTTCATTTTTTTCGGCTTTTTTGATAAGTAAAATGTTTTTGCATCAGTTATATTGTAAAAATAATTTTCTAACCGGTACCATTGCTTGGACGATATTTCGAACTAGAAAAGTAAAATCAGACTGGAAATATTTTTTTTTTAAGTGGAAAATATTACTTCGGCTGTATTGGTATCATTTTTTTTTATACACGTAAAAAAATACGCTTATAGTAAATTGAGCGTTTTTTTTTTTTTTTTTTTACAACAGTATTCTGATTTATTTATTTTACTTTTCATATTGCCTATGTATATTTCACCTGATTTATTTTTCGCTTATTTAACAAGTTAGCTAACGATATATTTTATTTTATTTTTTGTTTTTTTTTTGTTTTTTTTTTATCTTGTTTCCTTTTCCTCTGTGCGCTTTTAACACTAAACTGCGATGCGGTTGCTGCTGTCCGTAATGTAAAAATCGAATAACTAAAAATACCACCACCACCACCACCACCGTCGTCTGACGATTTGTCACCAAAAATCACAAACATACACGCACACGCGTATACGCGACCAAACAAAAAAAATAATATGAAAAACGTAGAAAAAGACGAAGATAAACACTCGAAGAAGAAGAATAAAAAGAAACAAGTCCCTTGTTTGGAAAATGATAGCGACAATAGTAACAGAACGTCTATATACGCAACATCCGTAGACGAGCCTAAGACAATGACTTCCTTGCTGCAAAAGAGTGCGCAAAATTCTTCCACCAACAATTCAGCTTATAAATACCCGACCGAATCTAGTTACTCTTTTACTCCTTGGCACGTTCCCGCCGTTGTTCCTAATTTTATTGTTACGGTGAGCAATGGTAAGTATACACCTACACATCTACGATGTACACATTTTAAGAGAAAAAAAAAAAAAAAAAAACCTATCTTTAATACTTACTATTTTTTATCCTGTTGTGTATGTAAGTTGCTGTTACCATCGGAAGGGAATATCAGCCTTTTTGTACTACTACTCTACCTTCTCGCGCAGTTCCCATCAACCATATCGTCGCTCGAAAGCTTTTTAAAAGCAGTGTTTTTCAACCTATCGTATCGTGTCTTATTTGAAAAGAATAATAATAATAATAATAATAATGATAATAATGATAATAACACAGTTATACAGTATTTAGAAGGCTCGAGAGATGATGGAAAAATTATTGAGAGTCGATGCGACGCTGGCGAGGTGCTGTGTATTTTTATACGTACGAGTATATCGTACTAAGTAAAGTAAAGAGAAGCATCGAGCGGCGAAAAAATGAATCCGTTGAGAATTGAAAATACCTACTGTACCAGTATTCGGAGGCAGTTTGTTCTTCATCGATATGTCTGCGTGGAAAAGTAAAGAAGACCTTGAGTAATACTCGTATAACGTAGAAAACTAAAACAATACACTGCTGTCCGCCGTATCGATCATATTTGTATAGCATTGTATTGTATCGTATACGATACTGGAATTCTGCGATTGTAGGCAAAACGAAAAAGCTGCAAGCAGCGTAGAAATACGTACGTAGGTAGTCTAGGTACTAGGTACTAGGTACTAGGTACTAGGTACTAGGTATACTAGTTAGATAGGTAGATGGGTAGATGGGTAGATGGGTAGGTCTAGGGTGGGTAGATTTTACGTTGCCTACGCGTAACGTAGCGAAGGAAATTCAACGGAGCGGGCTAAGATGTACGTTATAACGTTGGGCTTTATGTACGCAGTTAGAGTCGTAAATTTGAAATTTATGTCTGCGAACGGTTGGAAATTTAATACAAGAACCGTTGAAAAAACCTAGTCTCGCACCATCATTCGAAATTACCATCGCATAAAATTAAACGTATAAATGGAGAAGCAAACCGTACTTTGAGGGCCGAGCCGGTATTTTGCCTGCTGCGAATCTGTGCGATAGGTCGTATACGTCGATTATAAAATTATTTGTATGTGTACTAAATGTGTTCTCGTATCAAAAGGGTAATTTTGGCCTTTGTCGTCGTCATTTCGATGAAATGAATTTTTTTCTCTGCGATTTTAATTTCGCCCCAACGATAATAATTATTGAAAATATGTACCGTATCTATTGGTAATAATCGAAAAATGTTCGGTATATAGTTTTCATTTTCAAAACAGCGACAAAATGTTCTGGCGTAAAAGTATGTTGTTTTTATTTTTTTCTCTCTCTCTCTCTTTTGTAGAATCCATTAATTAAGTAACCTAAGTAAATTTCAAAATTCGATAATTTAATTCTAAAATTTTCCAACTTTGGTATCTTACAATTAATTTTATTTTTTGCCAAAAAAAAAAAAAAAAAAAAAAAAAAATACTTTTAAAA
>FIZR01015251.1:0-26927 GCA_900060175.1 Ferrisia virgata
TTTTAAAAAAAAAAAAAAAAAAAAAAGGAACGAAATCAATGTTTTGAAAGAATAACATTTGTTTGCAGTTTGGCATACCGAAGTGTGTTCATCTTAGCATTTTAGATATAACTTTCGAGTACTTGGCAAGGTTACGATAAGATATGTATATGTAATAAGGGTCATTTAGGATTGTACAGTAGAAATTGGCAAGTATATGTAGATACATTCGATCGGAGTTAACAGATGAGCCTAGCAGATTTGAATATTTTAAGCAGGTACTTTTGTACCTTATTCTTTTATTTTCACATTTTTTTTTATGAGTGAAAATTGGTCGTTTGCCATCGATTATCGAAACTCCAAAGCATCAATATTTTTTTCAATTGAATTTTTGAAATTATATGTATTCGATATTCGACTAGAGTCATCCATACATGATACAGATCGATTTAATCGCGGACTTTTTAAGCCTGATTTTCTACGTCATATTATCAATGAAAACCAGGCTATTACAGTCTAGGTCAAAATTCAGTTTTGCTCCATTTTGGGGGAGGGGGTGCTGAGGGGTCACAAACACAAAAGTTGCCCCTTTTTAAGGTAATTGATAGAGAATCAAATGTTGTATAGCATATCCAAAAATCGACCTCCTAAGTCAATTAGTAGGAGTGATATGGGGGGGTTCCCCTCTTTTTGACCCTGAAAAAGGGCAGTTTCTCCCCTTTCACCCCACCAAATTGAGCTAAGAAGTTGAAATTTGGAATGTTCCCTTTCAGTTGAGGCCCAAGATGTGTCTTTGGTGTGTTCCAACTTTTTAGCTCCATTACACTCCCTCACACCCCAAGAAAAGTGGTTTTTTGATCGTTTTTTCTCATTTTTGGAGTTTTTTGAGTTTGTTCCTCACTCAACTCCCCTGCAAATTGAAACTAGGGACTTGAAATTAGGTATGTACAATTTATCAGGGGTCTTAGATGTGAGTGGGGTTTTGGTCATTTTTTCATCTTCTTTCAGTTTGTTCCTGTCATAACTCCCCTCCACACTAGGCTAGGAACTTGAAATCCGGTATGTACATTTAGCAGGGACTCTGGATGTGCCTTTTGCGAGTCTCAACTTTTTAGCCCCATTTCGCCCCCTTACAGTCCTAAATATGAGGATTTTTGGGCGATTTTTCTAATTTTCTGAGTTTGTTCCTCGCATAACTTCCCATCCAAATTGAGCTAGGGACTTGAAATTAGGTATGTATGTTTAGTAGGGAGTAGGGACCCTACGTGTGTCTTTTGGGGATTTCGACTTTTTAGCTCCTTTGAACCCTTCCTACCTACCAGCAACGCTGATTAGCTCATAGTTGTAAAGTATCGCGAAGCGATGCTTTTTTTTCCTTTTTTACTTTAATAGATGTCTTGTGCAAAAGCGAACTTGAAGGCTGGTGATAAAGGCAGAAATTTCAAGTAAGAGGGGAGGGCGTGTGGCTTGTAATGAGATGAACCCTAATCTTTTTTTACACAATGTACGGTACAAAAAGCAGCAATTTTTGGAGTTTTGCACTCACATGCATAAAGTAAATACCCATCATGAATTTTTCAAACATTTATATGAGCATTTTTCAAAGATTTTTGAAAAAAAGTATCGCTCCTAATCAATAGTAAGGATAGGGAGGGTTCAATCAGGCTAAAAAGTCGACACCATCAAAAGGTACATCTTAAATCTATACTAAATCTGCATACTGAATTTTCTGCAAAAAACTACATTTTTGGGGAAAGTCGATCTCTCAAAAAGCGTATCTATGTCCCCTCCCCGCCAAGTCTACATACCAAATTTCAACTTCTTGGCTCAGTTTGGGAGGAAGATAAGAGGAGAACAGCCTTCTTTAAGGCCAAAAAAAGAAAAAAGAAAAGCCCTCATATGTTGTACAACGTTGAATTGTCTCTCGATTGGTTTGAAAAAGAACAATTTTTGCAATAATTCCGGTAAATAAAATAAAATAAAAAAACAAGTCCAAATAAATTATTCTTCAACCAGATGACCAATTAAGCCTAAGGCACCACCTCCCATCTAGTTATGTTTCGCTCTACCATGTGAAATCCTAGAACTCGACCTAAAATGGCCCATGTAACACTGAGCGCCAAAAGGGTCGTACCCCTTGGCCAAGTGACTTTACTCGATTACCCTACAAGGGGATCTATCTCTTCTACTACCAAAATCCAAATCCCCTCCCCAAAAAAAATTCAAAACTTGACTACTCTGCCCACATTCTATTACTGCCCCTTCTTTCTATTTGGCACCTATTTGGCAAAACCCACAGGAGGAGGCTGCTATTTCGACAAGCAATACTTCCCAATATCGTCAGCTGGCCTTCTTCCCCCCTCAGCAATAAAATTTTTCTCCCACGCCCCAGGGTTATCCTAGGACAACGGGAGCTCTTCGGAGCCTCCAGCAGTGAGACATGCAAAGAATTGGGTCTGAAAAGGCATGTGTGTGTGTGTGTATGAGTCGGTCCTAGTAGCTCAACGATGGGATAACATAAACCAACTCGGCAACTGACCCAAGGGTGCGGACTCAACTCACGGTAGTGTGGGCCATTCTGTCTCCCTCCCCTTTTTTGGCCTCCCTCCCGCCACTTTGTAAATAAACTACAGTATGCAAAAATAAGCTTAACTTGAATGAAATATTGACCACCATAAACCTTACTCTACTCTGTTTATTTGATATTACCCAGATCTCCTCCCACAATTGTAATTTTCGCTCCACCATTAAACTTACCCAATATTATGATTATAAACTAAATTTTAAGCCTGTAAAAATATTGTTCAAATAGAATATTTTTCTTAAAAAAAAAAAAAATCAAAAAGGGTTGTTAGAAAATATTGGAGAAGTTGAAGACGTTCCATAGACCTTGATTCGTAAAAACGTGTAATTTTCACAATTTCAACCCTTTTTCAAAATCTCTTCCAAAAATTCTGGGCATATCTGAATTTTAATCGAAAGTTATTTCAAATTTGATTTACTTTTATGTAATCCAAAACTGGTAAACATTAGTACACTTGGTATCAAACTAAAAATTATTATGAGAAGGGCGAGAGGTATTAAAAAGGGCTAGATAATTATGTGACTCCATCTGAATTGACCCTAGCACTATCCTAATCAACTAAAACTTCATATTCTCACAACTGGCCAATTTTATAAGCAAATAGCTGGTTTAAAAAAAAAATATACCGCTTTGCAACAAAATTAAATAGACAAATTGATGCTATACAATCGCAAGATTTCAAACAAATCATTATTTTCGATGAAAAAACCATCCAATAAGTACTGCAATTTTGCAAATGATGATGAAAATTCGCAAATTTCGCACAATTTTTTCACCGTACCCGTACCCGTATTTCAGTCGTCAACATCGCATACTCAGCTCATTTTCCAATAAATTCTGACATTCTAGCATCGTTTTTCAACAAAAGATATTTTCAAACACGAGTCCTACAGTTCTGTCGACGAAATAAAACGCGCAACCTCTCATCTCAGTTTTTCAAATAAAACAACCGTAAAAAAATGATGCCCATTAGGCGTTGAAAGGCACTCGACACGAAGCCATTACAACAACATCACAACGAGCAATAAAATCTCGACAATTAAATATACCAGCCATAAAAACGAATTAAATAGTTAATTAAGGTTGGAAAATATTAGCAAACATAGTAGTACAGCCAACGTAGAGGTATATAGAGCTATATACACCGCCAGCGAATAATAAAGTCATTCAAATTCGCGAAGGATGAGGATGAGGAGTGATAAGAGGGCGAGGAGGTAAAAAACAGGAAATGAAATTCACCTACCTACGCTTTTTAAGTGGCGAATCGAATCGAAAAATATTGTCGGTATTTATTTTTAGCTACGTTTATCACTTTAGCAGCAGATTTTTTTATATTTTATTTTTCTAGTATATTTTTATTGACATAGGTTATTATTAGTATTATTTTTAACATGTAGGTATCTAATAATAAATGTGAAAAACACTGATATAACACACCGTGATAAAATTTGCTTTAATTATACCATCGACGGTTTTTTTTTCCAATTCCTTTCAAGTGCAGAATACAATTTTTATAATATAGCTATACCACATGCTTATGCTTCAGTATATATGTTTTAAATTCGCTACAGAAATGAATCATTGAACCGAACGAATGATTCTAAATTTTACGATTTTTTCGCTCATATAAATTCGCCCTTTATAAGTTATTATACGTTTTTTCCTGTTTCGCCACACCAAACAAACCGCTAGAAATCGCAATAAAATTTTATACAATCTTATGACGCTGACACCAACGTCGAATCTGAACAGTTAACCCTAAATATACTTTTAAAATGGAATTTAAAAAGTAGTTATTATTTTACGAGCGCTATACACTAAACGATTCAATCTTATAATATTGTATACGTATTTTTCTTTTTTACACTTTTAGCAGCATCTTCGAAGTGCATCTAAAAATTGCGCAAGTATTTGGCGCATTTACTAATATCGGCAGATTTAAAGAAATTCAATCAGATAAACGGTAAGATCCCGAAGCAAACCAGATCAAGGCGAAAAGAAGATTCCTCCCCAAGGAATATGCTAGTTTGAGGTTTCAAAGAACTTTTGATCTCACTTTCATCTTAACGATAGATATGAATTAATTTTTAAACAAACTCTGCAATGGGATAGGCTGAATTTTGATTTTTTTGGGAACCTTCGAACGGCGGGGTTATTATAGCAGCGAAATGTCTTCAAAAGGACGTGGTAAAAATTTTGGCTTCCTAAAATAATTTTTTAAACTTACAAAATTCGAAAATTTTCAAAAAATTGTATGAAAAATAATGATTATTAACGAAAATTTTTCATAACCATTCCTCATTTTGAGGGTTTAAAAAAAAATAGGCACTTTCCCCTTCCAGGAAAAAATTTTAGATTGTGGATGTATATGAAGTTCAAAAATTATTCATAATCACCTTTTATCGCGATTTTTTGAACAAAAATTTTCTACTAAAGACGTTTACTGTTCTCTTCACTCAATTTCGACATTTCATTTTATTATTTTCTAGTAAAATAAAAATGATACAAACATCCATAATCACGAGATCTTTATTAAAAACTTCAAATCAAAAATTAAAAACTTTTTCTATTTTTTTTTCATTTTTTCATTTTTCTTATTTTTTTCATTTTTTCAATTATTTAAATTTTGTTATTTTTTGAATTTTTGAATTTTAGAATGTTTTAGGGAATTGGAATTGAAATGGATTTGGAATGGAATGGAAAGGAATTGGCATAAAAATTGAATGGAATTGGAATAGAATTGGAATAGAATTGGAATTGGAATGGAATAGAATGGAACTGGAATGTGACTGAAATAGAGTTGCAATGGAATTCGAACGGAGTTGAAATGAAATTGGAATAGGATTGTAAAGAATGGAATTGAAATGGAATTAGAATGGAATGGAATTAGACTGAAATAGAATGGAATTGGAATGTAATTAGAATTGTATGAAATTGGAATGTAATTAGAATTGTATGAAATTGGAATGTAATTAGAATTGTATGAAATTGGAATGTAATTAGAATTGTATGGAATTGGAATGTAATTAGAATTGTATGAAATTGGAATGTAATTAGAATTGTATGAAATTGGAATGTAATTAGAATTGTATGAAATTGGAATGTAATTAGAATTGTATGAAATTGGAATGTAATTAGCATGGAATTTAAATGAAAACGGAATGGAATTGGAGTATAATTTGGAATGGAATTAGAATATGATTGGAATGTAATCAGAATGGGATAGAATTGGAATGGAATGGAGTTGGAATGGAAAGGAATTACCATGGAATTGGTATGTAAATGGAATTGGAATAGAATAGGAATTGGAGTGGAATAGAATGGAACTGTAATGTGAATGGAATGGAACTGAAATAGAATGGAAAGGAATTAGAATGGGATGGAATTGGAATGTAATTGACATAGAATTTGAATGAGAGTGGAATGCAATGGAGTTGGGCTGGAATTGGAGTGGAATGGAATGGAACTGGATTAGAATGCAATTTGTAATTTAATCTTAATGGAATTCAAATGGTGTTTGAATGAAATTGGACTGGAAAGGAATTTGTATAGAATAAACTTGGAATGGAATTGAAATTGGATTGGAATAGAATGGAATTGGAATGAAAATAGAATGAAATTAGAATTGGATTAGAATAGAACGGAATTGGAATGTAATTGGAAGGAGTTAATTGGAATGGAATGGAGATAGAATGGACTTGGAATGGAGTGGATATGGGATGGAATTGGAATAGAATGGGAATGGAGTGAAGTAAGAATGGAATTGAATTGGGGTACTGGAGAATATGGGGGATGCGGCTTTCCCTCATCTCGTCCATCTCTGCCATCTCTTCCCCAATAAAACCGCCTCTGCAATTTAATATTGATCTTACCTATTATTATTACACTTTTTCTAGACATTTTTAGAGCCTCCGGTAAGATTTTTTTTTGTATCTGTAATTAAAAAAAAAATTTAATCGAATTTGTACGGATAATTCTTTATTACTGCCCATTCAGCACATCATTTCAAATTTGTGATGCGATTTAATGCATTTTCCAGATATTCTGGAACCTTCAAAAATTGTTTGCTACTTGATACTAATCTCACGAGTCATTCAAATGCTTTTTCCAGCAATTTTAGGGTCTCCAACAAAATTCATCCCCACTTTACAGGGTTATAAAAAAATTCCAAAATGCAATATGTACGAATATTTCTTAAACAAAACCTATTCACTATTCAGCTGGATATTTACAACTCGTAATGTGATTCAGAGCACTTTTTAAATATTCGAAAGTCTTTGAAAAAAAATTTTACGCTCTACCAGAACTAAAAGAAAATTCCAGACAAAGCCTCCAGCAATTGATTTTTTTTTTAACTAGATTATAAAAAATTCTAAAATCAAATACATGAGGATATTTTTCTGCTAAAAAAATTTTGTAAAATGATCTGCATTCTATAGCTTTTTTGAAGCATCAAGCTAGAATTTTTTTATCTCGTAATTTTCAAAACGCTTTATCAAGTGTGGAAATGTTTTATAATATAATCGAGACCTATTCGAACAATTCAAAATGTTTTTCTAAGAATTTCCAGACGATCAATTACAAATTTATTCATTAAATTGGAACAAGATACTAGCAAAAACACACGAAAATGACACCTACTTTTTCAACTCGAATAAAAGTCTGACTTATTACCTTTGGTGAAAGAAAAAACACCTAATCCACCCACAACACACCGACTACAAAATCCTTAATTTCCTATAACGCTTTGAGGATCGTTGCGTCGCGTCGTCGGTTCAACGAAAACACTTATTTCTCAATCGACAAAAACAACTAAACACCTGGTAACCACATGAAAGTATTTTTTCGCCGGAATTTCGCATTTTCGAAGATTTTTAACCCATTCAAAGGCAAGTATTTTGAGAGCGAAAAATTATCGTCGCATTATTGCAATCCTTTAAAATACCCCTGATGGTTATTCAACGCGTAGGCAGCAGGTGGTCAGGTTAGAGATGATATTGACTTCGTACAAGAATATATTAAATATAGGAGTATATTGGTCGACGATCTAGCCCGGTAGACCTGGTGTTTCTCATGTACTTACACGTATACCTATCCTACGTAAGTAAGCATACGAATAAAACACAAACCCAAACAGTAGGTATATAAATTTGGGTTGCACATCGCACAATCGCGGTATCATGTTAAATTATTTCGTATTCGGTATTTTGAACCTTCACATGTAAATTAGTTCAATTCATACAGATGGAATAAGTAAACTGAATGAAAACAGACGAAGAAAATTTTTTGGGGGGGGGGGGGGGGGAGGAAGAAGTACTGATATGAATGAATTGCCAAGAAACACTTCGAAAGAAAATTTCTAAATACAAGAGACCTCGATCAACGATAACAAAGATGGAAAGAATTTCAAAAAGTAATTTACGATTTCTCAAAGTTCGAAAACCAATTTTTAAAATTTACAGGTAAAATTAAGTAATAGTATCTCGATATTATCTTCTTCGTCACCTTTCTTAATTTTGACTCAGGCCATTCCTACCTTCGTGCTTTCGATTTACTACGAAACCAAATCATGTGAATCAAATTTGGACCTTAAATTTGCATTTTATCCCTAGCTCATTCCGTATCAAAATGACCCAAACCTCACCTAAACAAGGAAACACCTAACTTTCGGTCATATTTCTCTAACGAAGTGGGATAAAGAGGGGAAGTGTTCCACGAATTTTCGCAAAATTTCGACTTTTGACAAAACAGTTTAATTTGATAATTTTTTCAGGTTTTTAAATTGCAGCTTTTAACCGATGTGCTTAAATAAAAAGTCAAGTTTTCATCTCGAAATTTCAACTTTGAGCTTTTAAAATTTAATTCCTACAGAAGCACGCAAAAATATTCATATTCTGTCTAGGCAATTCTGAAATTTGAATCTTTAAAGCTGAGCTTTTTGACAAAAAAATCGAAATTTTTCGAAAATTGCAAGGACTATTCCCTCCACGTTTCCACTGGTTCAGATGCAAATTTAGCCCTTCAAAATCTGATCTTTAAAAGAAAGATTTGCAATTACGTGTGTACGAGTTACCGAGGGTGCTGATTTCATTTATAACATTGTTATAAATGGGAACTAACCTAAGGGTGGGAGAGGGGGCTAATTCTCAAATTATTCAAAAATAGTTTTCAAGCCTACTGAATTCAAATTTTACATAATTTGAGTGCAAAAATAATTTGAGCCATGAGTTGTGCGATGGGGGAAGGGGTGTAAGTCAAAATTCCAAAATATCATGTTGGGTATCAAAATGCAGGTTTTAAGGTGTATGGTTTTAAATTCGTTATAATTTTAACGTATAACCATTTTAGGCTTTAAATGAAGGATGAAGAGGGGGTGTGAGCAAAACTCGAAATTCCCAAAAATGCCACGTGGGGTATCAAAATGTAGGTTTTAAGGTGTCTGATTTCAAATTGAATATAATCTTGACGTATAATCAATTTGGGTTTTAAATGAAGGGAGAGAAGGAGGTGTGAGGAAAACTCCAAATTCACAAAAATTTCACGTGAGGTATCAAAATATAGATTTTTAAGTCGGATTATTTGGAATCATCAATACGAAAATGTGAAATTAGGTACATTACGCAAAAGTAGAAAAACAAGGCTTTTAGAAAATCACAACAAGATGCAGCAAGCGTTGAAATTGACACTTTCATATTTTTTGTTTCATTTACGCGTCAGTTTTTCATCTTTTGATGAGGTAAAATTTCATCTAAACCATAGTGCGGTCTGCCTGTACGGTTATGGCCGAAATTTTCTTCACTAGACCACTGAGAGTATCTGGCAAAAAAATTTAGAGCAAAATTAAAAAAGCCCGGTTTTAGATTCGTGTCGTTATGCCATGGAACGAGCCACGTGTTGTAACAAAACGAACAATTACCGTTGAAGATAAATTAGAAATCGAGCACCTACTCGTATAAAAAACATCATTTCGTTATTCAAAGAAAAAGTAAAAGAAGACAGGTCGCCTTACATAAACGCTGGGATGATATCATAAAGAAAACTACCCACTAACTCATCCGCAGACCTTAGTAGGTACGCATTTTAAAGACACGATTAACGTGCAAGACGAAGAGAACCGCAAATCCACCGACTCGTTGAAATTTTAGCTAAAAATTTAAAAAACCAAAGAAGAATAAAAAAAAAAAAAACCGTGCAAAGATGAAATTTTTATCCTTACTAAGCTCACATTTCAACCTCGTGGGCTAATTTCTTCAGTGTAAAATTCGCAAAACTTTTTTTTTTTTTTCAAAGGGTAGATTCGAGCTTAAAAATGATTCCAGAAGGTCATTAAGATGTCGGAGACACGAAGACGAATCACTTCCAGTGTTTATAATACATTCTTCGGCAGAACAGAAATTGAAAAATAATTCGATATTTGAGTCGAATAAATTACTACGCTTCCTGGTTCACGCGCCTCTCTCATCGCCCTGAAGAAAATTACACCAAAACGAAGAACCACGCATCGTATAAATTTTCATCTATAAATTAATAATTCATTCGGGGTAATTTTTTTCTTATTTGATTCAGCCTTGGTTTTTCATATTGTATAATACATAATAATACTCCGCTATCGTTACAATTTTTATTGCACTAGAATGTAATTTTTCATTCGATAACGTCTGCAAGACTGGCGTTTTTCGTTTCGGTATTTAGGTGAGAACGAGCGTGATGATTTCAATTAATCGAGTCGTTGCTCCAAGTTTGACAACTACGAGGAAATATCGAAACTCGAGAGCTGGCTGCACGCACCAATCGACCGAAGTATTTTGATAGATTGGCGTAAATTGAGTTTTTTTTTTTGGTTGGAGGGAGGAGGGAGAGAATATAAACTTGATTTTACACGCAGCGTGCTAGGCGAGTGTTTAATTTATTTAATGGATAGGTAGTAGGTACCTTAAGTAAACCTGTATTTATTCGGAGTCTTTGACGTTTTATTGTACCTACGCTTACTACGAATTGTAATGAAAGCGAAAAAAAAAACACGAATATATTTTCAAAGAATAAGACGTCGATTTGGCATCGCGTTTTCGCCATTTTAAAAAAATCTATCAATTCGTTTTCGAGGTATTCTTGATTGTGTAAATTAAATCCGCGAATATTTGTAAAAACTTATTTATCGATTTTGAGGTTAGTGTAATTAACAAGATATAGTTCCACTTTCTTCTTTCCAATCATTGATTCAACGTAAGCACAATAATTCAGCATAATTTAATTCCATAATGAATTCTTTAAGAGCAGCCAGTTTAAAAAACGGCTTAAAAAAATTTTTAAATGTTGGTAACATTTTCAAAGCACATTAAGCTTGGTTTGCTTATAAATCAACGATCACTCGGAGAAAGATAAGAGGGAAGCAAGAAATAAAGATTTTTCAAAGGTGGGTATTTTTCGGACACCACTTTTCTTCAATAGTGCCCAAAAAGTGTTTTTTAAGCCTGATTTTCCTTGTCATATATTTAAAGAAAGCCAAACTATTAGATCCATCCATCCATATCGGATGAAGAAGGGAGAAAAACTATCACCAAAATCGAATGATTCTAGTGTTAGAATTGTATTGAGCTTCTCTTTCTAGCAGCAACACGGTTTGCGAAGTTGGCAAATCGTTTTAAAATATTTGATTCGATGCTTCTTCATTTCTTGGTTCTATTTCAAACAGTGACGTGACTTGAAATTTCTCAAGGAGGGAGTTGAAATTTTCTTCAAGAGGGAGTGGTGAGTCATGAAACTTTTTTTTCAAGTAGATGAACACAGCATGAGTAGCGTAGCAAGAAATTCTTCGCCCGGGGAACTTTTTTTCTTGCTGGCTCGCTGACTTACTTGGACCAAACGCCCCCCTCTGTCCGCCTTATTCATCGTCAAAACAATACCTGGCTAGGAGGCTGGAACGGGGGGGGGAGGTTACTGAGAATTTTTCTTTAAAATTAGCAAGTACATAGCCTGAGCGAAGCGAGGACGAAAATTTTGCAAAATTTTGAGGGTTAGAAGTTAAAAAATTAGCATTTTGATGAATTTCTAGGCTCTAAAATTTACGGAATTTTACCTTCTTTTTTCATATAGAAATGAATTTTTTGGTAGGAAAAATCGCTGCCTCCTCCCGCTATAAATTTTAGAGAGCTTGTTTCATGAAATGAAAAGAATATCAACATTATAAACTCATCAAGACTAATAAAGAGGGATTTTTGCGTCTTCTTTCTATCTCAACAGGAACATAAGAACACCAAAAAAAAAAAAAAAAAAAAAAAAAAAAAGGCAAAAAAAAAAAAAAAAAGAAAAAAAAGAAGGTCAAAAAACGACGAATTGCAGACATTTTTTGAAACTCTGAACAAGAGAGTGGAGGATACAGATTCGTCTCCAATCAGCTAGATTGGTTGAAATATCGAACAACTCAGCATTACATGTAAAAAGTCTGGCGGAAGAATTCATTTTTTCAAGTTTTGAAACGCTGAAGTGTTGGAGAAAAATTTCTACTAGTGAGTAGGGGGGGGGGGGGGAAAANNGGGGGGGGGGGGGGGGTAAAATTATAGCCATGTCTATTTGATAACGTTTAAATTTTCCGAAAAAGTTTAAAGACACCCACCTTCGGTTCTTCGTAATGACGAATCAACGTATTTACGGCGAATCGGGTATGCAAAACATTTAACATGAAATACGAGAAACACCATCACGAGTGATCGAACATACGAATACTTCGTGTCAAATGTTTTGCATACCTGATTCGCCGTAAATACACATACTCGTCTTAGGAACAAATTGTTAGAGAGCTCATCATATGAAATGAAAAGCTTATCGGTATTGTAACCCATCTAGCTGTGTTGTTCGGGTGGGTGGGGGGGGGGGTTGAAGGTCGAGGTAAAAAATCATCTTCCAGAAGCCAGACGGGTAAAAATAACACTAATCTCCTCAATTTTTCAGAGAAATTCTCTCTAAAAAAATATTTTCAAAAGTTGGTCATTTTTCTTTAATTAAAAATCCCAAAATACATGAAAAAATCGTACTTTTCATATGGTCTTAAAATCGAAACTCCGTTTCAAACCGGGCTGTTACGATCTGTCGGCATATGGCAGATGAGGGGGGACGGGGAAACATAACAAAATCTGTTTTGGTGTTTTAGAAAACCACTACGACCATTTTTGGTCATGTCAGATATTTATTTTTATTTTTTTTCCCAAACTAAAAATCATTTTCTCAGCTCGATACAGACCAAAATCGATCAAATTTGGAAAACAACCTTAGATTAGCGGCAGATTTAATATTCTGGAGTAGAGGTGACCTCGGGTCAAAATTAAGTCGTACCCAAATTTTGGGGAGGGGGTGCTGAGGGTGTAAAATTGTAAAAATTGTTCTTTTCTAAGCTAATCTATGAACAAACCGAAGTTGTATAATATATCTAAAAATCAGCTTCTTAAGTAAATTAGGAGGGAGGGATATGAGGGTTTTTCCATTTTTTGACCTTAAAAAAGGGCTATTCATTCCCTACCTCTTTTCCAAATTGAGCTAGAGAGTTGAAATTTTGTATGTAGACTTGGTGAAGGTCATAGATGTGTCTGTTTGGGACTTTGAATTTTCATCCTCATTGCACCTCCTCACAGTTCCAAAAATGTACTTTTTTGGTCAGTTTTTCTTCTTTTTTTTTTGAATTTGTTTCCGGCATAACTTCCTCCTAAATTGAGCTAGTGTAGATTTTGCATAGTACCTAGTTCTGCCCTTTGGAAGTTTCACTTATTCGCTCCAGTATTCACCTTCACCTCTACCACTGTTCTAGAAAAACTCACAGCACTCCTTTATGTTTCGAATATTTGAACCATTATGAAACCAGAGGGAAATTTCTGAGAAGGATGGGTCCGTGAAATTTTTACGACACGACTTCCATATGACACCATTTTCAAAAAAAAAAATCTAAAAACGACCTCCCCCGCCCCTAGTAAGTACTGAGGCGTTTCAATTTTATGGTTTTTTCGAAAGTTGGAGGGGTGTGAGAAAAAAGTTAAAATGAAATTAAGTAAACTTGGTAAAAATTTGGGATTTCTGAATTGTCCCATACTCACTTGCCCTTTCAGTTTAAAATTTCAAAATTTTCATGCAAAATTGAAAAAAAAATGTTTTTTTAATTTTGTTGGTGCTAACGTGCCATAGTAGATCACATGAGACCAAAAAAAAATTTTTTTTCTGTTTTTCAGATGCTCTAAAATTCTCTTCAAAAATAGAAAAAATCAATTAATTTAAATTTTTTCAGAGTAATGAAGTATAAATACAAAATCTCATCATTTTTTACGCCATAATAAATAAAAGTATTTTTTTCTGCTTTTTCGCTTCAAAAAAATTTCATTTTTAAACATGATTTTAAAACCCCGGAAAAACAAAAAAAAAATCACGAAAAGTTTTTTTTTCGGTCTTATGCAGTCTACTATGACACGTTAACACCAAAAAAATTGAATTTTTTTCATTTCATGTGAATTTTGAAATTTTAAATTAAAAGGGGTGGGTAAGGGTAAGTTAAGGAACCCAAATTTTTATCACGTTCATTTGACGCCATTTTAAAACTTTTTTTACCACCTTCTGCGCTCTCCGAATTTCGAAAAAAAAACTAAAATTGAAAATGCCCGAGTACATATTGTGCGGTTTTTAACTTCTCAATTCAAAATTAACCTCACACTTTTTACAAATCACTAGATTAATTATCCAGGAGTCTAGCAGAACTAAGAAGTTGGATTTTTCAGATTAAAATGTTCAGAAGCAACTATCCACATTCAACCCTCTCCAGTCTGCACACATCCTTCAAAGTTTCAACTTGGCTAAAGTTTAATTGAAGAGAAATCAGATACTCTTAAAAATATACAACAGAGTTTCTTGGCTTATGAATTTTTCCTTGATTTTTCAACATAATGTAAAAATGAGTGAAAAAAGTTGAAAAAAAAAATATCAGCATCTAAAATGTAAATTTGTCATAAAGCAAAGACAAAGACCAATATCTTGAGATTTTTCGACGGAACTAAAAGCATTGTTAAATCGTGTTTGAATGCTCTCCTAACATTCAGTACAATTAAAATGATTAACCATCCACTCAATCATTCCGTATTCACAGATTTAAAAAACATATACCTACCCCTAAAAAAAGGGCCCGAAAATGTACGCATAAAACAACTCATTAAGCGTATACGGGTAAAAAGCACCAATACACGCGAATAATGTATAAGGAAATGTTATACGACATGCAATTTCGACAGTTTTTGAAAATGTTCTTTTCAACTTGTTAATTGGTTTCCACGTTTGTTTACGCTTTGTAAATGATATTCTTAAGTACTTATCTCGTGCTTGAAACTTATATTCGACTTGTTTACAGTGTGCAAAACGCCTCCGCGCCGCGTCGCCTTTGTCGTCGTCGTTTTGTCGCTCGAACCGCCGAGCAAAAGGAGAAAAAGGATAAAACTTATTTAAGTTTTACCTAAAAAGTTTATACGCTCTGTAGGAAAGAAAACGCCTTAGTAAATGGCAAGGATTTATGATAATAAATGAGAATAAAAGTAAATTTATCACGTTGATAGTATTAACGCCGCAGAATGAATACGCAAGTGAGTATTTTTATTGATAGCCGACTATGCTGGCAATAACGTAAAAAGAGTACCGCGTACCGACCTCTCAGGCCACACAAATAATTTCCAGATAAATGTTCAGATTAAAATCGCTTTACAGAGCGTTTTATTTGAAGAGGGCATTCGTATGTACAAAATAAAAGAAAAAGAAAAGCACGCAAAAACACGAACGAGACAAAATTGTACGTATTTTTTTCACCCCCCCTTTTTTTCTCTTCTTCTTTTCTAGAAAAAACTATCTATTTCGCGATACTCGCAGCTATTAAGATCACAGTCGCGATTTTTCTTCGGTACAAATTTTTTCCCACAACGAATCAGTTACGTAAGTAAGGCTGGTGGCAGGGCAGATCGCAGATACCAATGTAGAAGAAGGTATATATATGTATACTTTATTTTGTGTAGTGTTAAGGTACAGCCGATGACGTTGAACGAACACACACACGTTTGCGTATGTATGTATTTTTCTACCTAACGTTTGCTTTTCCTATTTCTTCTTTTTTTTTTTTTGTAATACGTTTTTATTCTTTTGATATTCGTACGTTTTGTATTCTTATTTTTCTTTTTATTCTTTACCCCTTTTCACCACCTCCAGCTCGCTTTGGTTGTTATATGTATACCTTTCACTAACGCAAAAGATAAACATTGAGTCACGATTGTGTTCGATGGATAGCGTTTTATTATGCAGCCTTACGGCTGTTGTTGGGCAAATTTTTCATTTTTACGATTTCTCGACGTCGCCTCGTCGTCTGCGCGCTACTACGTACCTCGAAACCGAAATATATGGTATATTCGGTCGTATAAATGACTCTCTCGAATTACAAGTTTAATTTCGCGTGCTATACGAAAAGCACGAAAATCACCGGTAAAGTGTGCGCGTGTGTATGAGAGACAGAGAAAGAGTGAGAGGGGGGAGAGAGAAAGAGAAAGAATGAAAACTACACGGAATTGTAATAATTTATCTAAGCTTTTTATACGATATAAAAGTTAATTCTGTCGTAGATTATAACACGTTTAATGCGTTGCGGTGAAATATTTTTTGCCTTCGCCTCAACTTATCTATACACCTACTACGTACACTGTGCACATAATACGAGCAAATGAAACGAGATAAACAGCCACATTTGTCACGTGCGGCTTTTTATAACCGAGATTTCTAACCTTTGCGATGCCGTTGGAACTAAATTTTTGCCAAAATTTCGCCCAATTTACGCGCCAATTACTTGATAATTATCGTAAATTATCGACGAATTATCGCACTCCGCGGAAAGATACGCGATAAAATACAGCCACAATTTAATATGGTTGAAATCGTCGAGATGAAGATACTCACCCGATTTGTGTGCCAAGGTAACACTATCCACGCTAATAATGTAAATCATTCTTTCATAGAAACGAACGTTCACCGTACAATAAATTGATAACATTCGTATCAATTATACTAAAATTTATCGCTCGAACACGCGATAAATGTATCAATATCACATGAAACAATTTCGACTACCGAAACGCTACGCCAATTACCAATAATTACTGCAAAATATGACAAAATACTCCAAATATAGTAAATTACTAAAAATTACCGTAATTACGGTAAATTACTAAAAACTATCATGATTACGGTAATTTACCAAAAATTACTATATTACCCGGTAAATTACTAAAAATTACCGTAATTATGATAAATTACTAAAAATTGCCGTAACTATGATAAATTACTAAAAATTACTATGATTACAGTAAATTACCAAAAATTACTGTACTACCCGCTATTTACCAAAAACTATTATGGTTACAATCATTCACCAAAAGTTATTCTTGTTCACCAAAAACGTTTTAATTACTGCAGCTCACCAAAAATCACCAAAATTACCGCTATTTACCAAAAATTAGGGTAATTACAGTTGTTTACCAGAAATCAATGTAATTACAGATCTTTACCACAAATTACGATAAATACAGTAACTTTCTAAAAATTACCATTATTATAGTTATTCACCGGAAATTTGTGTGTTCGCCGTTATTTATTAGAAATTATTGCGATTACTAATATTTACTAAAATTACTGTAATAATCATTATTTACCAAAAATTACTGTGATTACAGTCATTCAGCAACAATTACAGTTATTTACCAAAAATTACCTAGGTTAGTGCGATTACACCAACTTATCAAAAATTTCTGTAATCACACCCATTTGCCAAAAATTACTGCATTTGCGGATATTTATTAGAAATTATTGTTATTTATCAGCAATTAGCTTGTTTGTACTTAATTACGGGAAATTTCTGCAATTACAATTACATACCAAAACTTACAGTAATTATTAGGGTGGATTGATTTTTTCAAATTTTGGAAAATTGAAAACGGGCATTGTTTAATAGTTATAAAATGACCTCAAACTAATGTGGTAAAAATTTTAGCCCTCAAAGTTCAAATTTTTCCTTCCCAGCCAAAGCTCAAAGCTAAAAAAATACCTACTAAAAATTGTAAAAAATTGTAAAAAAAATTGAAAAATGTCATAAAAAATGGGTTCAATAGTGTCATTTATATTCAAATTGATCAACAGCGATAATTTTTCACCTCTACCCTCTTATTGAGGGAGACTGGGAAAACGTTATTTTTCACACTTTATGAAATATTTTAAAACTACTGCCGTACACAAAAAATAATTACAATTCGTAATTTTACAACAACTTATCAAAAATTTCTGTAATCACACCGAAATGCCAAAAATTACTACAATAACGAATTAAATTACTGTGATCACAGTGATTTACTAGAAATTACAGCAATTACGGTAACTCGCCAAATATTACTATAATAACAGCTATTTTCCAAAAATTATTGTTAGTACAGTTATTTACCTAAAATTACTGTAATTACCAAACATATCAAAAATTACTATAATTAAAGCAGCTTATCAGAAATTACTACAATTACAATTCTTTATTAAAAAATTTACAGCAATTATAGTAACTTGCCAAAAATTATTATAATAACAGCGACTTTCCAAAAATTATTATTACAGTTATTTACCCAAAATCACTGTAATCATGGAATTTACCAGAAATTACAGTAATTACAGTTATTTACCCGAAATCACTTCAATTATGGAATTTTTCAGAAATTACAGTAATTATTGAATTTACCAAACATCACAGTTATTTATTTTCCCCAGAATTACCATAATCACGGAATTTGCCAGAAAGTACAGTAACTACAGAATTTGCCAGAAATTATTGTAATTACACCCATTTTTCAAAAATGAGTTCAATTACAGTTATTTACCAGATATTACTATTAATGCAGTTGTATACCAGAAATTACAGTAATTACAGAATTTACCAAACATCTCTGTAATAAGTGATTTACCAAAAATTACCATACTTACAGTTCTTTATTTGTAAAAAATTACTGCAATTCAGGTGAATCATAAACTATGATTAAAAATATAGCGAATAATTGGAATCGCTGTAAATATGACAAATTTCTAGTCAATACAATCATTACAACAAGCAACAGTAATTACCAGTAATACTACAAAGTATTGCTTATACCAAAAATCGATATAAATTACCGAATATTATATTATTTACAGTGAGACCATCTGTAATATGTCAAATTAGCAATATTACTTCTACGTAAGATTAACCACTGATACCAAATATGTTCTGTTTATCATTAATCACTTCAAAATTATGAAAATTTGGGATTAACAAGTTGGTGCACTTTACCAGTAGCTATTCAGAAATACGGGTAATTACTACGCACACTCACTCAGTGGAATTAGCTTTATTACAGAATACTTACAGTATCAGAATATCTGAGGGATTTTCTCTTGAAAAATCACTACTTTTCGACCAAATCCTTACAAAACCTTCATTCCAAAAATACTCTTCGCGTCTTCGGATCTTTTTCCCCTTTTCACTACTTTTGCTACTTGTTGGACACCTCGAGTAATTACGCATATAATTTAATGATTTAATGCTTACCGATTGTCGATATTACTAAGCCTGGCAATATTATGCGAGCGTAGAAATTGAAGTTATCATTTTTCAATAATTCGGCTATTTACGTATCATTTTTATCGCAAATGATCGTAAATTTTAAAATGTCGAGTGTAAAAATAGTTCTAATTTTGATGAAGAACGCAGCGAAAATGTCGAGAAAATAAATTCTATTAGCGAGATAGCGACTAAGCAAAGCTTAGGATACTCGTAATTTAATAAAATTAGAAAGTTTTTTAGTTTTTCAATATTTTACATAATTTTTTTTTTCCCTCCCAGTAGTTTTGTTTGTCGCTAATTTCGGTCTCAAGTTCTATTTAATCATACAAAAGAAAAAAATGAAAGCAAAAAATTGTTTATTCGAAACTTTTTTCAACTCCCAGCGCAACTTCATATTTCGTCAAAGTTTTACGCGCAGAAGATTTTCATCCATATTTTCACCTTTATACGGTATAATTTCAATGCTACGAATGGCAGATAGGTAAAGGTACCGGGTACGTCTTCAATGAAAATAGTTTGGAGAATGAAGAAATCAACGAAAAGAATAAATTTGAAACCAAAATGCAAATTTGGGTTTGATAAAAACCTGGCTGCGAATAGAAGTACCGAAGGATACGTTTTCCAGTCTAACTTATTAACAAGAGATGTTGATGCGGTGACGATAATATTCGAAAAATTAAAATCTTTTCAACTCGAAAAAATTTTTATCGCTGAAAATATTGCTTCCAAAGATAGGGAAGACTGATCGCGGGGGTACAGATTGCGAAATGTAGTGGTATTACTTGTTGAGAAAATGTATATCTATGTGTAGGGCGAAAACGAATACACCTATACAAAGGTACTTGTTACACAAGATGAAATTCATATGGAGAGCAAGGTACAGGATGAGAAGAGAGGTAAAGGCATTCGGGTAGTATTTTGCTTTATATACGCAGATAGTAGAACGTTAAAGGCGCGGGCGAAATGTTCAACACGGTGTAAAATCTCATGAAATATTCATAATATTATGTCGGTGAGTTTATGAAGAGTGTACGATGGCTTAGGACTCTTTTTGCTTCTAGTAAGTATACGCCGCACAATACAATAAACGACGACTTCGTCCTATATACTACATACACACCACACAATACACCATTATACCTACACGAACAATAATACATCGTAGAGATAAATACGTATGTATGTGGTAATGTCTATGTATAGGGTTAGGTAGGTAATACGTATACGTCGACGAAATTTCTTTTAAAATACCAATGAAACCATCGTTGAATCAACAAGGTATTTGTTGATGTTTTCTTGATTGTTGGTTTTACCGCTTAATAAAATTAATGTATTTTAAATATTTATCATCTCGCTCAACGTAGTGTCTAGTTTTCGTCTTGCCGCATCGTTTAAACGCAGTCGAGATAGAAAAAAGGAAAAAAGAAACGATCGAGATGGAAGCAAAACAAATCTACATTGCTGTTTTTTTTTTTTTTTTCGCTTCAACTCGGTCGGTGGTGCTCTCGATGCATTTCGATGCAGACTAAAAATTTCAAGTAACTCCGATAAAGCAGGCTTTTTAATTGAAATTTAGCTTTCATGAGGGTACCTTTGGTGAAAATGATGTGTAAATTTATTCGCATTTTCACGCTAATTTAAATAAATTTACGTTATGAAAAATTCATCACACCCAAACGTGCCACCGTTTCGAAAATTTACGCTCCCAAAATAAATCCGAGCCTAGCCGAGCCGCACCCCCGCATCCGGCCTCCTACCTATCGCCACATCTCGTCGTTTTTTTCTTTTTTCACTCTGCAGTATTTTGCTTGTAAAAATATTTCGTTGGTCGATGGCAATTTTTAATGGGAACGCCTTCGTTGCGGAGTTTTTTTTTACCTCCCATCAAGAGTATGTGTACAGACTACAGACCACCAAGAAAGAGAAAGAGAGAGAGAAAAAAATATGAAAAAAACACAAAACGAAAGGTCGAGCCAATAGTTTTCAAACGTGTGAGACTTGGATGATCGTAAGTGAACGTTGGTTTAGGTATAGAACGCTAGACACACTTGATGCCGTTTTAAGATGTGTTATTTCTATATGTATCGCATCAGCTAGTTTATGGAAGTGTTGTGTTTTTACAACGAATAAAGGGTCACCTACCTAGTACCTACCTGTTGGTGTTTTACTTTCCATCGAACGTGCTGGGTATGCGGTTTCATTATCTGTTTACATTAGCAAGTCTCCCATCGCAAAAGAGACGAACGAGACACGTGAACTGAATATTTTAATAGGGAAAAAGACAAGCCAGACGATTTGTAGAAATTTTCATCGACATGTTATCTTTAAACCTGCTGCGGATGCTGTGTTGCGTTAGTTTCGATAGTTTTCAAATTTACCATGACCAGATTCTAAGTGCGAAAAAAATCAATAACATCATCATTCGCGTAACAATTTACGCAGATAAATTTGTACACTTAAAAAAATTAAAAATCTTCATCAAGCAAATTAAGAATATGCCATATTGTCAATGAAAAGTAAGATATTACGGACTATCAACTTACAGCGGATGAGGGGAGGGAATCAACTAAATTTATTTAGTGGCCCTAGAAGACCCCTGAGATTATTTTCGTCCATGTATGATATTTATTCGTTTTTATTTTTTTAATTATTTTCTACCGAAAATAAAAATTATTTGCCCAGATCGATACTGACCAAAATCAGTCCAATTTAGCACTAAGATTAGATTGGCTGCAAATTTGATATTTTTGAGATCAGATGACCTTTAGTGAAAATTTAGTCCGACATAAATTTGATTGAAGAGGTGCTGAGGGGCTAAAATGGAAAACATTATTCGTTTTTAAATCAATAGCTAGAGATGAATGGACAATTTTCGTATCTCCTTTACTTTACGAAAATCAGACTCAAGAGCAACGCATTGCAATATTTTGGTGGTCGATGAAAGAGATACCGAAAATTTCAGATTAGTTTGTTGACCAGCAACTTCACCAAACTTCACCAATAAATATTTTCAAATGTTGACTTTTTCATGCAACAATTTACAAAAAGAAGAAAAGCAGAAAGTCCATTTTAGCACTACCGATTAGCCAACAGAGTCACAATGTGAGATAATTACCGTTATTTTGAGTCATTAATGACAATTGGCGTAATTTCCATTTATTACAGCTAATAAATCAAGCGGTGGCCGAGTATCATGGGTAATTACTGTCATTTACACTGGTCCCATCAATTTACAGTAATTAAAAAAATTCATGGAATTCATACCAATGTGTGGTAATTGTGGTAATTCACAGTAATTATTGTAAATTACCGTAATTTTAGCCAATTACTGTAATTTACTGTAATTTTAGGTAATTACTGTAATTTACTGTAATTATATGTAATTACTGTCGTTTACGCAGATCACGTCAATTTACAGTAATTGAAAAAAATCATCGTAATTACACATATCACATAGCAGCAATTCTGGTAATTCATCGTGATTTTAGGTAATTACTGTAATCTGCAGAAATTATGGGTAATTACTGTAATTGTAGATAATTATTGTTTCTTATGCTGATCACGTCAATTTAAAGTAACTGAAAAAATTCATGGTAATTAAACCAAGTAAACCAAGTAGTAGTTGATATGGTAATTCGGAGTAATTTCATGTAATTATGGTAATTTGCAGTAGTCATGATGTAATTGTGATAATTTAAAATGATTTTAGGGTAATTACTGTAACTTACAGTAATTGTAGGTAATTACTGTTATTTACGAAAAATTTTATTACATTACTGTAATTTATAGTAATTATAAGTAATTAATGTAATTTATGGTAATTGTAAGTAATTACTGTAATTTATGGTAATTATAAGTAATTAATGTAATTTATGGAAATTGTAAGTAATTACTGTAATTTATGGTAATTATAAGTAATTACTGTTATTTACACTGATCACGTCAATTTATAGTAATTGAAAAAAATCATGGTAATTACATCAAATAGTAGTAATTGTGGTAATTAATTATAATTTTAGGTGATTACTGTAATTTGCAGTAATTCCGGAGTAATTATGGTAATTCAAGTAACTCTGAAGTAATTATGGTAATTCAAGTAACTCCGAAGTAATTATGGTAATTCAAGAAATTTGGGGTAATTTGGGGTAATTATAGTGATTCCCAGTAATTTCAAATGGTTATGGTAATTTTTACAAATTTTAGTAAGGTAAATAATGTAATTTGCAGTAATCATCTGCAATTATCCTGAATCAATGTAATTTGCAATAATTACAGAAAATTCAGCATGATTGCTCATAATTACTGTAACTTACAGTAATTCAATACAATTTTAACATTTATCGGCCATAATAGGTCGGTAATTTGAGGTAATATATCCACGTTTGTGATACTCTATCATAATTTCGAATAAGATGTGCCAATCTATTGACTTTATTTAAATTACCTAAATATTACGCACTTTCAGTCGCACTAAAAATAGCAATGATATCGGTGTTTTCACTTGGTCTAATTTATTTTGCCAGATAACTCGTATCAACGAATAAAATTTCAACTGAAACGAGTGTCGAACCCTTCAACCTATATACAAAGTGGACACTATGGGACGTGGTGCAACTAAACCTCAAGACGAAATTCACCCGCTGGTTTAATTTTTTTCGCCGCTAAAAATATTCATTGCTGCAAAGTCGAACCAGCCAAAAAGCGTCGACGTAACTCTAAAACAACACCAAAAGTGAAATACGCGAGAGAAACACCGAGAGTACGTAAAAGCTTTCGAATAAGAATCGTGAGATATTCAGCAAAAGTTTATTGTTTCGAAAAGGTCGCCCTGATGGGAAAATTTTTCGACGACAATCGACGATATGTTTAAATATCCGCGGCAACTGTCCCTATCCCTATCCCTATCCCTGTCCGTTTCGTTTAGCAAGATTTTGCAGGATGGCCGCGCGCTGTCGTTCGGTTTTAATGGGTAAATATTAAAAGCTGTATTGATTAGCCCTTCTATATACCTCACTGCCCTTCACCTCACCTACCATATACATTATGGCTGCCTTCCTCAAATACTCCCATACAAAGATCGAGCTTGTACTGTAACCTATCTATGCTGCAGTATGGCTACGAATTACAAACCTTAATACCGTATTACGTAGTACTACGTAGGTATTATTTCAATGTGCAGACAAGATGGAGGTACGTTGAGGTAATTTATGTCCAAAATATATTAAAATACGCGTTAGCCTGGTTTTCAAGAATTTAATACTTGCTAGCTGAACCTCTCTCGTACCTATATTGAACGATCAGCATATTATGCTCATTGTTTCATTCATACCCCCCCCCCCGATACGAATATTTATAAACTTTCTTGCATTATTTTTGCGTAAAAATAAGTATTTAGAAGCAATACAATGAACGTAGATAACTCAAAGACTTACTACATAATAGGTACGTACATACGAATATACGTAATATAATACATTTATATACGGTTGGATTTGAATGTATCTTCGCCCTAAACAACACAGTATTTGTATTTGCTGCTCAGAGACCTGTAAATCCAAAACGACCACGTTTTTCTTTCAGCTTCGAAATAAGCGCCCAGTAAGTGTGCGTGTTGACGCGCAACAGTACAATAAATGAAATTACAACGGCACCGTTTGTAATGAGCTTTAAAGGGTGTTTTCAAAAACCGCACATGTACCAACCTACCTATGTAGTGCCTACAACATACGAAGAATAACGCCGCTCAACACCTAGATTTCTAATTCGTTTGCCACCCTCGCTCGTTCCACACAGACAAATATCTCGCCTACCTTTCTCGTAGGTACTCGTATCGTATGTTTCACACGCAGCAAAACCTAGAATCTACGTAAACTTAGGTACCTAACAAAAATACGTGTGTACGAAAAGCCAACCGAAACACGAGAGAAAATTCATCGAGCATGCAACATGCAAAATTCGCGTATTTGTCAAAATTAAAGTGTCAGCTGAAAGAAGGAAATGTAAGAAAGTTTTTATAAAAATGCAAATTTTCCTCGGTAAATTTCACCTTAAAATGTTTCCTAAGCAAAACGACTAGCTAAACGTCGTTTACGTCGTTACTTTCAGTTTTTTTTTTTTCAAACGTAAAATTTTACCAGTTTAGCAAATACGGTATGGAAATCATATGGTTCTTTTGTTGCGAAAATGAAGCAATTTTTTTTCTTTTTCATGTCTAGTAATCGCGAAGAGCTCAAACGTGTAGAATTCATCTTAACCACAAATTGTTACAAAATGTCATTTTATACCCAGAAATTCACGTTTTATTAAAGTTAAAGAGCGGAGGAGTAGATGGTAGGATTTAATAGAGAAGTTACAGTAGTTGCAAATTGACCGCAAAGCAATGTGGTAAAAAATCCAAGCTTATTTCTAAAAAATTAAAAAAAAAAAATCAATCTCCATGAAAAATGACTTAATTTTCGTCTTCATTCTCAAAACCTTCATTTTTCTTCAAAAATTGAAACAAATGTTTTTTTTTTTAGTTGTAAGTTTTAATTTTATCAAAATTTTGTCCTGCATATAATTACTGTATCCTTCATTTTTGAAAGTTGAGATCCGAAGAAACTAGCAATCGATTTTACTTCAGAGCATCACACACACTACACAAAAATTCCACTCCCCGCCTCCTCCTAAACCTTCTCCTTTAGAAAGTTAGAAAGCCCTTATTTAGCGCAATGCAGAGAGTATTTGATGAATAAATTTCATTCGGGGATACCGAGTACTCTATAATATTTCATACCTCTTTGTACTTTTAGTATTTAAAAAACGTACCAAGGTGGGTAACATTGTATAAAGAATTGTAGGCAAAAAAATGTTACCAACCTATATCTTTTTCAATGCTAAACGTACCGGAGAGTGTCAAATTTCTTAGCACAACCTGCATATTAATTTTCATCTGGAAAAATCGAAAAAGTTCGATTGAGCAAATTGCCAGCCTGCAGTGTACCAAAAAGGGCTGAATTATGGTTAAATGATATGGTAAAAATTTCAGCTTTCCTACTTAATTTTTTCAACTTGAAAAGCAGGCTCAAAATTCACGAATTTTCAAAAATATTTTTAAATTTTTCAAAAGGAAAAGTTATTTTGAAAATTTTATCCAATAATGGAATTTTACACACATTTATACCTAAAAAATTATCATTGTTGACATATTTTCACAATTTGCCTTTTTTCAGGAGTTTTTAAAAAATGTCATTTTGTGTGTTTAGGATTTTATGAAAAATTATTAAAGAATTTTTTTGAGAAACGCCCTCCTGAAATGGAGGTAGAAAATCAATTTTAGATGACTAATGTTCTACAGTCGATTTTTCGAAGGAACTCAAAAATTGTCATTTTTCACGACTTTTGAAATAAATTTGTTAAAAACTGAAAAAATTCTTTTCTGAAAAAAATTCTACCTACCGAAGAGAACGTATATCACATATTTTAGACCATTGTTAAGGTTAGTTTTATTACGCCAAAAAAAAAAATATGTGTATAAACGTACGTGCCTTATCGCATAATTTGCAATGAAGACAAACAATACGTGAAATGCGGCGACAGTCCATCTCACTGTATCAATTCGACTGTCTGAGCGGCGAAACCTTCATAAAAGGTCTTTGTGTAGTTTTTTCTTTTTAGTCATTCGCTATTTCCGTTCCTTTTTTTATTCGTTTCGTTCGCTTACTTTTAAAATCCTTATTGAAAATTAGTATT
>FIZR01015252.1:0-38406 GCA_900060175.1 Ferrisia virgata
CTAAAACTTCCTCCTTCCCTGTGCCCCGAATGTAATGTCCCTATTACTATTCCCCCATATACTCATCGATCGTCCATCGTATCAAACTGCTCGAAACACTTTTTTTGACAACAACGACTTAAAAAAAAACTTCTCGCTGATAGCAGCGAAAAAGTAATTAACCTGCTCCAATATCTCAACACCATCAAACTGTCAGAGCGCATTTAATTTTAAGTATAAGTCTATTCTAACACATTTAACCGTTCTAGCTTTCATCGTAGGTGAACACTCTTCACTGTAATATCTCCACGTAAGTGCCCCTAGACTTGTACCTGTACATGGCACTAATAAATAAATAAATAAAAATAATTCAATATTTTGTTGTAGTAATTGATTGGCTCTGATATGCTTAGTTATCGATAAAACTTTTTTTCAAGTAAATAAAATCGATTTGAAAACTATACACCGAGTAGTGGAATTATTCACATAATTCTCTCCTCATCTCCTGCATTGCAAAAATTCTTGACTCGTCAAAAGTGTCGTATCGTACTAAGCTCCATTCTAAAAAGAACGTAAAATAAAAACTGATTCACCGAGAATTTGCATTAAAATATGAAAAATCGTAAACCGCGATGAAACAGGAACTGAAAACTGTTTCCTTGAAACGAAACGCTTCTTTTATTCCATGTTGAGAGATCGTTTACAGGGCAGTGAACGGAAAAATTTCAATTTTTGCCAACAGTGTAGGGCACTAGAGCGTATTTTGTATTGGCTATTGTTTATAATGATAAAACTAATCTCAGCATAAAAATTACACCAACTATTGTTTAGAATTTGTGTACGCTTCGCTTTCTATCTTTTATAAGTATGTAGAGGATAACTTCGGCTGGTTTGGTTGTAACTCCTCATAGCGTGTAGCGTGTCAACGTTTTCAATTGTCATAGAGGTTGAATATCAATTTGAAATTTCGTCGTCGACTTGTCGTCGTACTATGGGGTAAGGGTAAGTGCACTGAATATATTCAACGTAACGCATCGTCAAGTCCAGATTTACAAGTTATTGGAGTTGTTTGCTCTGATTTTTTTTTCCTTTGTAGTTTTAGTATAATTTTTTTTTTTTTTTTGAAATGCTATAACGAGTTGAATGTAACAATTTGATTTTGAGATCAAAATTTTCATTTTATTTGTCGGCTATGGCACTCGATTATGTATATGAAAACATCCACTTTAGGGAAGGTTTTCACGTCAATGTTTTATTGTGAGAGTTTGCAACTGATTTTTTTTCGAAGTTTAAGTGGAAGTGAAGTTACTAAAGGGAGGGGGGCTGTGGAATTTTTTCAAATTTTTACAATCCAGAATAAGACTTTAAAATCTACTCTGAAAACTTGAAGTGATCCTGCAGGGTACCAATTTTTCAACTTGGGAAAATTATGGTGAAATATTTCCGAATATTTTAACCTCGTCAAGATTTTTTGGGGTATTGGATTCCTTTATAGCATTGAAACCCCAAATTTTTCTCTCGTAATGAATGTCCATTACAGAACAAATACTTTTCATGTATTTTTTCGAGCCGATTTTCTATGTAGTATTGTCAATGAAAACCAGGATTCTTCAACTATTGCTGATATTTATTCCTTTTTATTTTAATTTTTTTTACGATACTAAAAATTATTCGCTCAACTTGATACCGAATAAAATCGATCAAATTTGGACAGTAGGCTTAGATTGGCGGTAAATTTGATATTTTTGATTGGGAACTATCTTGGATAAGAATTCAGTTGTGGCCAAATTTGGGAAAAGGGGTGCCAAGCGATTTTAAATGAAACAAGTCGTTTACTTTTAAACTAATCGATAAAGAATTAAAAGTTGTGTAACATATCCAAAAATCAGCCTCCTGCGTCGACTAGAAGGAGAGAAATGAGAGGGTTTTCTTTTTTTTAACCTTGAAAAACTACTGTTTCTCGCATATCTCCCCTTCGAATTCAGTGAAGGGGTTGAAATTCGGTATGTAGATTTAGTAGAGGTCCTGGATCTACCGTTTGGAGGTTTCGACTTTTCATCCCCATTGCATCCCTTCATATCATAAAGATGTAGCTTTTTGGTAGGTTTTTCTGATTTTTTGACTTTGTCCCAGCCATATCTCCCCTCCAAATTGAGGTTGGGCGTTGAAATTTGGTATGTAGATTTAGAAGAGGCCCTAGATATACTTCTTGGGCGTTTCAAATTTTCAGCTCGATTGGACCTCCTCATAGCATCAAAAATGTAGTTTTTTGGTAGGTTTTTCTCATTTTTCGAACTTGTGGCACAATGATTTGATAAAGGGCTGACTTGTACCATATGGGGATTTCAGTGAGTTCCCCAGAAACTGAATTTTTTTAACGCACACACTTCACAAAAAAATTTTGTTACTTTAGAAGTTATTTCAGTAGTGACTTAATTTTGCCAAATAGGAGGGGGGGGGGGGAAATTTTATAAACAGGCAAATTTTTGAAGCCGCAAATTGGTGAAAAAATTAACCAAAATACTTCAAAAAATGTAAAATAACTGACATTTTTTAAATTTGAAATTTCTAAAGTTTTTGGTTCACGATTTGCTGAGGCATTACTAATCTTCTTTTTGTTCTCTCTTCCGGAATACTGCCTGCTAACGATTTTTTGGAGAGAGGGAAAGGGAGGGCGTTGAGTAGAGTGGTTCAGGTGGTTGCATTCGCGTGAGTCTAAGGGGTGGCATGGAAAAAGTTTTCTAGATGGAAAATTTCTAGCTACGCCGCCGTTAGGGTCCTTAACCCCCTAGTTACAGAGCCAAACGTATATGATTTGAATTTCGGCACCTCTCCAACGCAGTATGGCAAGGACCTGGAGTGACTCTGGAGTCGGAGTCAGCGTATTTCAGAGATTGGAACTGACTTAGGAATCAGAATAGTTGGATCGTTGTCAAAAATTTATAATCGCTGCGCAGTCAAGAGTCGAACGCTGGAAATTGCTTCGGGGCCGAGTAAAAAAATTTTACAGTTGTAAAAAATGAATCTTTCGTTGTCTCTGAAATCAGAGCATTTAAACTGAAAATTGATGAAATCGTGATACCGGAATCAGGTGCAGTAAGCAATCGAGATTTGAGAATTTTTTCAGCATCAGAAATCAGTGGCTTTATTGGACTCCGGAGTGAGAGGGTAGGAGTCGAAGTCAAATTTCATTACCGCTCCAGAATCTGGTCATAGTCGGAGTGCATTTTTTGGTCAGCTTTGTGTCTTTCGTTGTACGAATTCGACCCGACATCAGGTGTTTAAAAAGTTGACATTCTTAAAAATTAAAGTTTTTACAATTTTTCAAAAAAATGAAATTTTTGCTTCTTTTACTTCAGATGCTCTTCCAAAAATTATTTAGCTCAAAAAATGAGAATTTTGATCTAAATTGCTTAATGATTCTTCATATAGCAGTGCTGCCAATCTCGCGTTTGATAAAGATAGGAATTATTGTGAATTTTGATCAAAAAATCTCAAGCTCAATGCCTTGAAAGTAGTTCTTACGTTGACCGCTTTACTATTCAAAATAATTGGTATATTTTGGCCCAAATGCACTGTTCTGAGGTGAAAAAATTTTTTTAAGCGTGCATTTACAATATAAAACCTTTTTATTGAATTATTTTAAGAAGCAAAAATTGTGATGTGACGGCGAATACAAGAGAAGTGTACTGCTCTAAAAATCTATTTTTCTTTTGATTTCTATGTAAAATTGGCCGTAGAATCCAATAAAACCATTGCCAACATTTCGTGTGGGTTAAAAGTGGCTGAAAACTGAAATATCTCTGGAAAAATCAATTTAAAGATTTTTTTTCCTTTAAAATCAGAAATCATTTTTTCACCGAGGTCGATTTTCTGTGTGATATAAGCATTTTAGGGGCAAAAATGACAAGATACAAAATTGTAGAGAATAAAATTTCTTTTCTGTTTTAATGACTTAGTTTTCATAATTTTTGCAAGCAAAGTTGAAAACTTCATAATAATTTACGAATTTTAAAATTTCATTGCAAAATAGTTCGAAAACTATCCAATTTGGAAAAAAATTACTCGCTTAAAGTAGAATGAAAATTTCACTCTTTACAATTCAGATTTTTATCATTTTTTCAGTAGCACGCTCAGATCACGCAGAAAAATGATTTTTAACAGAAAAAGTTAAAAGTAAATTGAAAATTTCAAAATTTTTCTAAATTTTTGACTGCGTAATTCATTCCTTTTGCTCACAAATATATAACGAAGCTGGAAAGACCTAATTGTAGAGGAGGTCTTCTTCGACGAAAAATAATTTGTTGAATGTAAGAACCCTTTCAGCATAAGCTAGCATAAATATGAAAAAAAAAAAAATGATTTCAAAACTTTCTGGGCAGTGTCATAATTTATATGACTAAATAAATGCAGCAACTAAAATGATATGTTTTGAGTTTTTGCGAAAATGAACTGTATTATGAAGATCATAGCTCCAAACTAACCCCCCTCCCCACTCTTTAGCGAGTGGTACAAAATTTTGTACAATTGATTTAAAACCGTCAAAATCAAACGATTTCCATGAAATTGGTCAAAATTGAGAGATATCTCTCTTCATTGGAAATGATGTATCAACATTGTAGGAGAGGGTAAGTGGGTATTATAGGTATGATTCCTCAAAGTTCAATTCGCTGCAAAAAAAAAATCACATCGTAGAATATTAGCCACATATATTTTTTTTCAAGCAATACGATTAATGAGAAGAAAATCCAACACGTGTATAAATGAAGTAAATAATTCGTACATTTAACGACGCCAAAATTCAATCTATTTGGTGTACCAAGTATTTGTAGATTTCGCAAGTATGTAAACTCTTTTTTAAGGGTATACGCGATTTCATCGAAGTACTTTCGAAAATTTCGCCATAAAAATGAATATTTCGAAAATGTACGTAAGAATTTCTCTCGAGGTCAATACCAAAAGCATTGGGAAAAGTTGAAAGTTTTACACCCTTTTTCAATATCCGGCGCGGCGACGTTTTATACGGTACGCCGGGTAATTTACGAGTATTATGTTCTTTATTTGGCGCGTGTTTTTAAAAGCAACGTAACGGTGCCTTTTCAAGCATTGCTTTCGCTTCACAGACCGAATGGTTCAGAAGAGATATTCTTCGTCGAGGATGCAAGAGAGGAAAAAAAAAAAAAAATACGAATCATTTTTAAAAATTTTATAGTTTTTGTGTATAAAAATATACGACGTATACGTAACTTGAAACAAAAGATGATGTAACCTGGAGTCCAAGCTTTAAGCACCGTTTAGAATTTAACTCTTTGGTACATACGCGTATTTGGCCAAAGGCGAGGTGTTACTCTTCTGTATACATTCAAATGGTTTACGGTTGAATATAAATTTACCATGTATTATGGTCGTGGAACGTCTGCATATGTATGTATGTGTAGATGTACACTACACTACACTACACCTCTACACGTATACAACGACGTACATTTCTTCTCTCCCTTTTGTTTGGCACGAAGTGAGGTGAAAATTAGTTCGGTTGGTGCTACTCGAGCGCGTCGAAATGCTTAATATTGCAGTTTTTTATTTAAAACTAGACGCGACATCTCTCTTGAGAATTTTCGCCGCTGCGTTGAGTTGCGTAGTAAATTGAAAAAAAAGTATAAAAAAAATCGCACCGCTGGTACACGTTGCTGCGTTCAAATTGCCATGTATAATCATCACCTTCGAAAAAAGGGGCTAAACGCTAACCCCTGTTTTGACGCTTTTGCTTCGTGGCATAAGGTATAAGAGGGCATCATTCAACACGACGACTATGACGCGCGATACGACGGTGAAATCATTTATAACGCGTCGGTAGAGACGAGAAAACTAATAACGCGTAATACGAGTAATTGTAGAAGACACTCGAAGTGAGTAAAAAGTTTATAGGGGTCGGTGCGTATGGTATTTAGATTGGGCTCATCTTGATAAAACGATAAATCCGTTATCGTTGTTTCATTCGCGTGTTAGAATTTCGATACTTGTACGCGACTATACATACAGGGTGTCCCACGAAATGTCTGCCAACATGTAACCATGGGTAGTACTCGCGGAGACGAACAAAAAACGTTATTACGATAGGTTGCCTATCTTGAAAATTGAAAGAGTTACGCTGGTTTTTCTCCGTGACATTTCAGTTTCTATGGGAAGAAATTTTTTCAAAAATTTGAATATAATTGCAAAAATCAAAAATACTAATAAAATTAAAAACAGAATGTTATATAAAAAATTTTTATAAAATTGAATTTGAAGGAAGTATGAAATATTGAGAGTAAATTGATGACATGGATATGTCTTAAGACTGAGGGTCATTTTTTGAAAGTGTGACATTTTTGATATGATGTTTGCTCCTGATGTTGACATGTTATTAAAAAAAAAATAATACAAGATAAAAAGATTTGAAAATTGATAACTTTTGCTTTTAATGATGAAATGTTTACAAAAATGTCCAATTAAAAAAATTTAGAAATTTAAAAGTTTTTAAAATTTGAAAAATTTTAAAAAAATTGATGAATTTTGCACTTAATGTTGAAATGTTGACATGGATGCCCAATTAAAAAAAAATTTTTAAAATAAAAAATTGAAAAAAAAATCTGATTTTTGCATTTAACTTTGAAGTGTGTTAAACGTGGGTGCAGAAATAGAAATATTGTAAAAATTAATGAATTAAAAAATTGAGAAATTAAAAATTTTTTTCAATTTTAAAAATTTGAAAAAAATGATGAATTTTGCGATTAATGTTGAAATGTTTATATGATTGTCCAATTAAAATAATTAGAAAAATAAAAAATTTGAAAATAATTGTACATCATGGATATATAATGCTAAAAAGGATCGATAAGTTCACAATTTTTTTGTTATGATAATTTTCATAACCCCCATAACCAATTTTTGAATCTTTTTTACAAAAAAATCGCAGAACCTTCAATTAAATATATTTTTGGTTAAATCTATATTAAGATAAAAAGTGATAGAAAAATCAAAAACTTTACATCAAAAACATCACACATTTTTTTAATTTTTTAAACTCACATCTATATCAATATTTCAACATTAAGTGCCAAAGTGATCAATTTTTTCCCATCCCTTAAGACATAACCTTTTATCGCAAGTTTTAATATTTTAACATAAAATACGAAAATCTTTTATAATCATCTTTCATGCTGAGTTTTTCATCAAAAACTTCAAATCAAAAATCAAATACTCAACTGAGGAATTTCAACATTAAGTTCAAAAATCAGTCATACTCATCTTTCATTGTAAGTTTTATCAAAATTTCCCATCCTCAAGACATATCCATGTTAACATTTTAACATAAAATCGAAAAATCTAAAATATCACACCGAAAACTTAACGCTTTCTCAGAATGACCCCCAGGCCCAAACATATCCATGTGAACTTGGACATTTCAACCTGAAGTCCAAAATTCAAAAACCTAACACTTGAAACGTAACAATTTCCCAAAATGACTCCCAGCCCTAAGACATATCCATGGTGAATTTTATCAAACTTTCTCACCATTAAGACGTTTCATGTTGACATTTTAACATAAAGTGCAAAAGTTACTCATAATAATCTTTAATTTTTTTTTAATTTTTCTATTTTTTTCTATTTTTTAATTTTTATATTATTTAATTTCATTTTTTTTCACGTTTGTTCAACTTGGACATTGTAACACGAAGTGCAGAGACATATTCATGTCGATATTTCAACATTAAGTGCGAAAATCATTCTTACTTAATCATCTTTTATCGTGAGTTTTAACATTTTAACATAAGTAAAGTGCAAAAATCTTTTATAATCATCTTTCATCGCGAGTTTTTGAATAAAAACTCCAAATCTAATATCAAATACTTAAATCAGACATTTTAACATGTAGTCCAAAAATCAGCCATACTCATCTTTCATTGTGAGTTTTGTCAAACTTTCTCATCCTTTAGACATATCCATGTTAATATTTTAACATAAAGTTCAAAAATTAAAAACGTAACGTTTTCACAGAATGACCCTCAGCTCTAAGACATATCCATGTCAAAATTGATGATTTTTGCACTCAACGTTAAAGTGTTGATGTGGGTAAAAAAAAAATAAAAAAATGGTAAAAATTAAAGAATTGAAAAAATTAAGAAAATCAAAAACAAGTTGAAAAATTGAAGGAATTTATTCATTCATTGACATGGAATGTGTTGTGACTAGGGCTCATTTTTTGAAAAGTGTAACGTTTTTGATTTTTGGACTTTATGTTACAATGTTAACATGGAATGTCTCAAAGGGGGGACAGTTTGATTAAAGTCACGATAAAAGATGATTATGACTGATTTTTGGACTTTATGTTAAAATGTCCAAGTTGAGGAATTTTTTTATTATTTTTGATTCGAAGTAGTTGATCAAAAACTCGATGAAACATAATCATGAATGACCTTTGCACTTCATGTTAAAATGTTAACGTGGATGTCCAATTACAAAAATTGAAAAACAAAAAATAGGAAAAAAATTAAAAAATTAAATTAATTTATTTATGAAATTTTAAATGTGAAAAAATTTATGATGACGGTTTTCAATTTCTGCACTTTATTTTAAAATGTTCAAGTTGATAAATATGAAAAGAAATTGCCGAGTAGGTGATGTATGTTTTTAATGAAAACTCAAGTGTGCAAAAATTTATGATGAAATTTTTCAATTTCTGATGAAAGAGTAATGATTGATTTTTGCACTTCAAATTGAAATGTACAAGTTGCATAAATGTGAGAAGAAATTAACGAGTAAGTGGTGTACGTTTTTGATGAATAATGTTTTCAGCGTTACATATCCATGATCTACGATTTTTCCCTGGAAGGGAAAAATTTATAAATATTTTTCTGTACATTTTTCTATAAAGGAAATTTTTTTCATTACAAACCAAAATCTGCCACCCTTGGTGGGTAGTACATGTCTTCTAGGGTAATTTTAATCATCTATAAAAAGTTGAAAATATAAAAATTTACAGAACTGTGCTGTTTTAAAAAACTGAAATTTTTTAAAATTTAATTAAAACTTTTTTAATCAATGCTGCTTTGTGAGTTTCAATTTTTTCAACTTTTTTTAAATAACTAAAATTACCCTAAAAAACATGTACCACCCATCAAAGGCTGCAAAGTTCGGTTCGCTGTGAAAAGAATTTCTTTTATGGGAAAATGTACAGAAAAAATTCACATTCTACATTTCATACTTTATACTTCCTTCAATTTCAATTTTTATAAAAATTTTTTATATAACATTTTCTTTTTACTTTCATTAGTATTTTCGATTTTCGCAATCAAATTCGTATTTTTGAAAAAAAAAATTCTTTCCATAGAAACTCAAATTTCGTAGAGTAAAAACCATCGTAGCTCCTTCACTTTTCAAGAAAGGCAACCTATCGTAATAACGTTGGCAGACGTTTCGTGGGACACCCCGTATACTTTATACGATCGCGTAGCTATCTAGAGCAGCGAAATACACAGATAAAGTGTGTGTTGGAGAGATGAGCAAAGTGGATGCTATAAACAGGCTGTATAGTGTATAGTTTTGAGGAGTAACACTTTATATACGATACGTATACAGATACTCGCTATGTAATTTAATTTAGCCAAAATGTACAAGTTTGCGTGACCCTTATTTTTCATTGCAGCGAATTGTCGCAAACTCGCCTCCTCCCCCTGCTTAATCTTCAACAGTTCAGAGTTGTTCGCGAAACTTCAAAAGACATAGGCGTACAATATTAAAGTAACTTTATCCGAACTGTGGAGCGTTATTTCCGATTTGAATTCGTGTTCGGATTCTTAAATGGCATGTATTAAGTATGTGTGTTAACCGCAATGAAACATTCGCGTGAAATGCGTCCTTTTTGCCGAACATATCGAGCAATTTATTGTGTTTGGCCGCCTCGCCGCGGATAAATAGGCGAACTTTTCAAACTTCACCAATGGTTTATACCTAATCGAGGCCGCAAACCGTCATTTTCATCAGTGACGTTTTCCGTGTTGCGGTATTTTGGCGCGCGTTTAAATTGTCACCGGTAAATTTAAACGACCCTTTGCTTTGATTAACTTTTCACTCGGTGGCAACCCTCTTTTGTATATTGAAAAATTAAAAAATTTCCACTCAAAAACGGCGGCGAAATGCCAAATTAAAAGATAAAACGCGCATTGACGGAGAGAGAGAGAGAGAGAAAGAGACGGCAGTGGTTTAAATTCCAACGTCGAATAATTATTTAAAACGTAATTTAATAATTTTTTTCCCTTTTTTCGCTTTAAAACTTCTTACCTCATTCAGCAGTTTTTTTTTCTTTAAATACGAACGAATTACCGAAACGCCAACGAAGTAAAAAATATAAGATTAATCGTTGATTACGCTTTGATTATTAACGCGACATCTTTGGAAAAAAAAATTATCCCGTATGCGAGAAGAGTTCTGCTTAAAATGCGCTTTTTCGCCCCTTTTCTTAAGAAAATATACACACACACACAGACACACACACACACGTTTTATAAAATAAGGGTAGGTATACGTAATCGTTAGACGCATATGTTAAAAATATTTGTCGTCAGTTTCGCATTAAGTTGTAGACGTTTTTAAGACTTGGAACGGTTTTGAAAAAGCTAGGCTCTGTGTGCTGAACGATTTTGACGATGTAAAGAGAATGCGAACAACTTTTTTCTCTTGTTTTTCATTTTCACTATCATCGTACGTGCGCTTAAAGGTCGTCCAATTGATGGCCGGCTGAGTGGATTTTTTCGGTGCTTTTATCTGCAAGCCATGGTACTTGTAGTCGTTTGTGTAATGGCTGCGTTTCTTTTTTCAATTTTTCCTATGAATGTTTTAATCAGGTCACGCGTGCTTTGTGTCTGTATTCGGAAAAGTGGATTTTTCCGCATTTTCTTAGCGTATTCAATGGAAATATAGGCATTTAGGAAGAATAATAAGGCAATGTATGTAGTCGGTGCTATATTATCTACATGTATTTTACGTGTTGAAATAATCTTGTCGTACGATGTATTTGAGTTTTAATGAAGTTGCGAAAGTAGTATTTTTCTTGTATTGGTGTGAATTGGGGCGGAGTGGGAAAACATACCTTGGATTTTAATCATTTTCACTGAGCATACTTATTTTGAATAGGGAAGATACCGTGCTAAATTTCAGCTCGATATTTCGAAAGGGGTGATACTAGGGGTCCTCCAAGTGGGTCATTTTCGATGTACGGTATATCTAAAAAGGTGCGATTTGAGTTTCTACATCTCATTGGTCCATTGGCAGCTCGATTGGATACTACTTTTAGCGTTCAGCGATGTTTCGATTTTGATGAAACTTAGATAGTTGAAAATAGCGTGTCAAAAACTCCCCAAATCCAAATTTTCAGCTTTCCAAGTTGATTTTTCGAATTTTTTTTACAAATTTTCAACGATTTTTCTACAAGAAAATGCACTAGAAGTGGCATTTTGTACATAAATTACGAACAAATCTTTGAAAATTCGTAAAAAATCGAAAAATCAACTGGAAAGCTGAAAATTGGACAGGGGAAGGGGTTGATACGCTTTTTCCAACTATTTAAGTTTCATCAAAATGGGAGCACCACAGTCCGCGGACTTTCTATATTAAAAATTTGATTTTAGCGATCTGTGAACTTTCGAAGCTCATTTTGAACCCTAAAAGTGGTATCCAATCGAAATTTCAATGGGTTAGGCAGACGTATAAACCCAAATCGCACCTTTTAGATGTACTGTGCAAGGTTTCAAGAGCAGTTTTTTTTTTTTTTATATTGTTATTATTTATACTGGTGTTTTTAATTTCATGATTATTGCGCCAGTTTTCACTTTAGATTTTATTCATTAGTTTTGATAGTTTAAGGAATTTTAGAATTTTTTCTATTGTTTGGTAGTTGTTTGTTATTGCTGTTTCTTTCAGTTGTAGGGATAATCGAATGGGTCTAAAGTGTTCACAGAAAAACAAAATATGTTGGGTGTTTAGGGGTGAGTTTCCACAAAATAGACAAGTAGGGGTTTCTTTGATGCAAAGGTGGGGAAAATTTTCATTTTTTTACGAAAATAACCTGCTTTCAGGACCCCTAATATTGTTCCCCGTGGAGATGCGGAGCTCAAATTTTGTACGGTGTTTTTCTCACTCAAAATAGGTATCCGCAGTGAAAACGGCCAAACTATAAAATGCGCGCACCCCCCCCCCCCCGGCGTGAATATATACTTGATTGAAGTCGAAATTTACGAAATTCCCCAATAATGATAAAAATAAGAGTTTTACCCATTTTTCAAAAATTTCAATTTTCCCCAAAAAATCTAGAAAAATTGAAAAATGTATTCCATCTGTTGAAATTTTGACTATAATCTTCTATCATAGTGTACTTTCTAATTTTAAGATGAGATTTCGACCTGATAGCCGAGTGCCTTTTTGTCCATTGCTTTTTAAGTTTTTGAAAATGGGTTAAAAACCGTATTTTTTCAATTCACGATTCATAGGTGCCTTATTGAAGGACGAGGACCTCGATTGCAAGTATTCCATTTTTTTTAGTAATTTGGAATTTTTGAAATTTGAACTTCGATTGTATGTGTAAAAAGTAAGGGTCGAAAGAACACTCGAAAATAATGAGTTAAAATCTCACCTTTAAATTTGTCAATCGAAAGTACACCGTGAAAGAAGGTTATAACCGAAATTTTATCTGCTTAAGGTCATTTTTCGATTTTTTTGTAAATTTGCAAAAACTGTTCAAAATTGAATTTGGGGTTTTTGAATTCGCTTTTTTCTACTATCGAAGGTTCATCAAAATCGGAGCCTGAACAGTACGTGCAGTTTCTTTGTGCAGACTGTCAATTAAGGGGGCTTAATTTTAGTTTTTATTTTTCAAAGATTGGAGGAGTTTCATTCTTGAAAAATTTCTAAATTTACAAACTTGATCAAAGTTGAAAAATTGTTGGTGGAATTATTTACTAACTTTCATAAAAAATATGAACCGATCTCGTTGGAAGTTCTATCAATCTTATCCAGAGTTATAGTGAAGTAAACTCTGTCCATAAGTTCAATATCAGGCGTGAGGGGATTGGTGCGAAGGGTTGAAAATTCGGATGAGACGTGTTCCCATCAAAGGTATAACATTGTGGGTTACTTGGAACGGGTAAATTTCAAGTTTTGTAACCCTCTCCCCTCACTCACCCTATTTTGAACTCTTAAATGCAACTTAGAAAAAAATTGAATTGGGCAGTTTTATTCTAAAGTCGTGAATTTCGATGGTGCAGTCGAAAAACCGGGGTTTGTGGTGGGTTTTCATCCCTAGTGGGGGTAGCGTACAAGTTTTAAGGTGTACATTTTAGTATGTGGGGGAGGGAGGGTTTACTCAATACAAATAATGTAAAATTCAATTTTCTATCATTTTTTTTTTAATTCAGCCCAAAAATATGCTAAAATGAGTGAGCTAAAAACGTTACAAAACAAGTGGAGAATGAACGTAGTAAAAATTTGCGGTTTCAGATTTGGCTCTTATTCGGCTAACTTGGTTTGAAATTTCAAAATTTCAAAATTTTGTAAAATATTTGGGCTAAATGAATTGTTACAAGTATGATTCGCGATATTTTTGTTACCAAGTTGTAGGAATTAGTATGTCGTTTCATAGCTCAGATGAAAAAAGGCTGTTCCTCCTCTATCTCCCCTACCAACATAAGCTAGAAAGTTGAAATTGGGTATGTACATTCAGTAGGAGCCCTAGATGTGCCTTTTGGGGGTCCCGACTTTTCAGCTAGATTGTAATACCCTCCCCCCCTCATAGTCCCAAGATCGTTTAAAGCGACAAAGTTTTTCTGGCAGAGGTGGGAGGAGGGAATTGTATTATTGAAAAATCAATTTTTCCAAAATCAAAAAGGAAAAACCTCTCATATCTCTCTTCTTGATTGATGTATGAGGCTTATTTTTGGGTATATGACACAACTTTCAATCCTTCCTCCATTGGTTCAAATAGGAGTGATTTTTGTGATTTCGATCCGCTGAATTATGACTGAATCTTAATTCAAAGTCAGTTTCACGTATATGAATCGAACCAGGGATGAAAATTTTGTTTGGAAATTGGAAGGTAAACAGCCCGAGCGAAGCGAGGGCGAAAATTATGCAAAACTTTTTGAGGGTTAGGAGTCGGAAAGCGAGTATTTTTATGTATTGCTAGACTCTGAACGCTGAATTTTACTGTTTTTTCGCGTATAAAAATGAATTTTTACGCAAGAAATTGCTGTGTGGGAGTTGTTCACACCCCTACACTCCTGGAGTTTTTACATCACCGTATTGAATCTGAATTTTAACAATTTTTGTTGGCATCTAGTGGCGAGTAAACAATTTTATTCTTTAAAAAGAAAAAAATTATCTCATGTCATCTCAACTTCAGTTGGTCTTTTATAAGGTCCGTAAAAGCATTCTGTGTCCACCATAGATCGTCTGACCACGATATTTTAGTTTTCTTCAATAATGTAAAGGAAGAATTTTGTATTAGTTTTTGAGATTTTGAAATTTTATACTAATTTAGGCCGAACTATGGGTCAAGCCAAAAACCCAAATTTTTACCACATTTATTTGGTCTCATTTCTCTACTTCTTTTTGCCATCCTCCCTCCCTCCCTCCCCTTCCACGCGTGAGGAAATAATTCAGAAATGAGATTATTTAGTACACGTGCGTATCTATTACTTAAAAATTCTATGAGAAATCAATACCCTTCACATGGCTGATGAGTCGTATTTTTGCTTTTATTTAATCATCTTTAGACTCCCGTTGTTGGAGGAAAAAAATTTAGAGCTTTTTATTTGAAAAATTTCACTTGAAGTGCTGTTAGGTGATATTATATATTTTTTTTAAGAAAATCAATATTTACAAAGATGTCTGCTTAAAAAAGTTGTGCGTGGGACTTATTTTTATGCACTGAAGCACCTAAAGCCAGCACCTATAAGCCACCTACTACCTACTTCAAAGCCATGATAATAGGTAATTGCTAAACGTTTCATTGTGGGTAGAATGAGAATATTTACTAGCGAGAAGAAAACAAAGGGTTGAAATTTTTGAAAATTCTGCTCCGTTTTTTTTTGTAAATTTCAGTTTAGAGTGTTTTGAAGTGTTATTTTATTGGTTGTCCACCTTTGGCTAAAATCACTCAACCGTTTTCTCGTTTTCATCTCCCCCTCTACGTAAGCATTTTACGTTGAAAAAAAAATTGTATCGTACACCCTTATGTTGTACACACATTTAGCTCGTTTAATCGTGCGATATTATTACACGTAGAACTGTATCATCACGCGCATCATCTACTGGGAATTTTTTAATTATAATTCCGTAATAAAAATTTTTTTATTACGATACGATATGCGTGTTACTAGGACCATTAGAAAGAGAGTGTTACCGCCTCCCTAATCAGCAGTCCTGACCAAACGTCTAGGTATTCGGAGAACGGTTGGCGTGAAGAGGATGCGATAAAAATAATACACAACGGCTCGCTAGAGAAGAAAAAATTATTTATAATGTATTCTTTAACTCGTGATCCATTATTATTGTTTATTATATAGCGATTGGCGTGGAATATATTAAATGTATACAAGTACGTGGCTCCTTGTGAAGTCATCAACCTTTCAAGGTGAAATTTTACCTTTAAATTATTTATTCAAAAGTTATCCTGTGATTTGATTTTCTCCCTCTGATTTCGTTGGTAATTTTTCAATTCGTTCGAGATTTTTTAATTTTTTCAATTTTTGCTTCGTATTCGAATGAAATTGAATTAAACTTGGGTACTTGACTTGGTGATTACCAATCATTCTTACCTTCATTAGCGTATATGCTAAAATATTTTAAATTAGTAGGTACACGTCGATGGTTGCAAAAAAAAAAAAAAAAAGTAATTATATTTTTTGGTTTTTGCGTTTTGCATACGAATTAACCTAAACTCGATATGACTTTCGTTATCATTTTGGAACAAATTTTTATCTATGAGAACAGACATCGAGTTGAAAAAAAAAAATCTATATCATTGGATTAATTCTTATTAAATGAAACGAGATTTTAGGGGAATTTTTAAAATGGCAAAAGTTCAAAGTGTAAAAAAAATTGATTAAATTTTTATCACCTGTTTTATCCGCATTGGAAATAAATTTGATGGAAAATTAAATTCAGAGTAAAAAAAAAAAGTAATTGGACTGTTGTACCAAGAAGGCGGAAAAAGTGTTCAAAAATTCGGGTTACATTCGTATTGATAAAATTGCGTCACAACGTTTACACTTTGCGAATATATCTTTTAATAGCGATTTTTTCGCACGAGTAAGTTTGTAAAATTTAAAATCTTCGATCGGTCATGGTAGTTTTTTGAAAGGCTTACTTGGAATTAAACTGAGGCGCGTGTATAATTATGAAAAATATGGGCGAATTTTTCAATTCGGCTGAGTACTCGAACGAAGGAAGGAAGCGAATGTGGTAGCGAATTAGCGGTTTAATGGCTTCGTCGTCGTGTTTTATCGTAATTATTTTTGACAACTTTGGTATCTCGTGTTTCCGCTTTGGTGAATTTTCTAGTATCGTTGTTGCATAAAGATGTTGCGCACATCAAAGGGATATCTGTCTTCGGTGAACTTTCGTCGTATATAGTAGATATTTTATGCTTCGCGTGCTATTCTCTAGCTTTTTGTGTTGCTTGTAAAAATCTTGACGCGGTTGTAAAGAAATTAGTTGAACTGCGGCTTCACGCGAGCTATTATAATATGTATTTGTATACTTCTCATTCGTAACAAGTACGTTGAATATTACTCGAGTAATCTGTTTGAGCGGTAGCAAGTTACCGGCAACTTGGATAAAATGAATGGAATAGTAATAGTGTTATATGTACCTTTTTTTTGACATTTATTTTACGAAAATTATACGGTTGACAATACGTTGCTCAAACGTTGAACTGATTTGAGATAAATTTGTGAAAAAATGTCATCTTATTTTTCGTATTTAAAATCACAAAGGAACGTTATGTGAAATTTATTTCGTCATTCGATATTACAGCTCCATTTTGATGAGCATTGGTTTGGAAGTCAATCGAATTCGAAATATCTGAAACATAAGCGTACCCAGAAATGTTTTAAGGGGGATGGGCGAGACTTGAACCCTCCGAACGCAGTGAGGGCGAAATTTTGAAAACATGTTATTTTTAAGCAATGAAAAGTGTATTTCTTGGAGTTTGGGTTTCAAATTTCCAAAGTCTCATCACAAAATGCTGGGTTTGTAACGATTTGGATGATAAAAATTCAGAGTAAATGAGAAAAATTTTCAATTTTTTTGCACCTAAGGGGAGCTATAGCCTCGTTAACCCCCCCCCCCCCTTGGGTGCGTCCTTGATTTGAAAAAGCATAGTCGAGTAAGAAAGGGGCGAATCGGCTCTCGGCTTGAATTTTCAAACTATCTGGTGGAGATTGGTTCCTATGCTTTGAAAACTCGCAAGTAAAAATATTGGCTCCCTATCTCAACCCACTCCCTCACGATAACGTTCTAAATGTGTTCGAAATACGAGTTTAGCTTATAAATTTTTGTATTCTGGAATTTTCAATCGAATTTTTTCAAACTTGCAAGGATGATGGACCATATCAAGGCTCATATCTGGACATTTTTTCAAATTTTTACGATCATCTTTTCACCACCAAACACACATTTCTGTATTTCAAAGTCGAATATCTACGTGACATTTCAGACCTGGAACAACGAAAAAAAATATATATGATGGCTAGACGCGTATTTATAACGTATATTTTATTCAGAATTTTTTTTTGGCGGTGAACGAGCTTTAAAAAGGCGAAAAATCGCATCCTTTTTTATTAATTTTGCCATCTTAAAATAGTAATTTTTACTTTAATCTTTTTGTCCCTTAGGATATGTTTTATTGGACTTATTTACGTTCTTTTATTCAAAATATCGTTGAACGATTGCAAAGTTCAAAGCACTCGCACAAAAAAACTAACCCTAAATTCGTGTCCAAGAGGTCAAATTACCTCGATCTGGACTCTATTTGCGTTAATTTTACTCAAATTTCCGGAAAATTATTTTTGAGAACCTTCCAGTGATATAACTTTTAGAAAAAAAATCAAACAAAAAATCGAAAATTTAAAATTGAAGAAAAATTATCGTATAAATTGTTAAAATTAAAATAAAACAATGTTGCAGAGACGTATCGAAGCTAACTTTGAGAAAGAGAGGGAAGGGTAAAAATGAAAAATTCATTAATTTTTTTTTTCCAAAAGAAAATACAGGTTTTTAGTGTGGGCGTAACTAGGAGTGCCCATAGAAGGAGGGTCACTTTCACAACCATTCCGACTATGGAATGGTTCAAAACTTGAATTACTTTTGAAAAAGGTGATTCTTAGTAGGTATCTAGGCATTTAACTACCTACTAAAGTGACTGTCATTAGGTATAATGGTTTAAAACTTGAAAGAATTGAAGTTTAAAAAATTTTCACCAGAAACAGATCTTTATTAAAAGACTATATTTGAGACGATTTTTGAACTTGAGTCTATTTTTTGAAACCTTGTGAATAGAAACATTTTTTCAAGTACTGATAATAATCTTCTCATTTCTTGCAAAAGTTTCTCTGAAAAATATCCACGTTTACGAAAAAAAAATGCTACTTTTTATATTATCTCAAAAAGGACGCTGAAGCTTGAAAATTATCTGTAATGGTCTTTTTGAATCGGTTAAAAATAGTCATAACAGAGCTGTTTCTAAAAAATTATTTTCAATTTTTTTTTGAGTTTGTCCCCCTAATTTTCTACGTTTTATCGATAAAAATCGGACTATTACGCTGGTTAGAGGGGGAAATATCAACAAAATCCGTTTTGGAGTCTCAGAAGACCGTTGAGACCATTTTTGGACATGTCAGATACATATTTATTGCTTTATCCCCCCCCCCCCCAACTAAAAATTATTTGCTCAGCTCGTTACCGATCAAAATCGGTCGAATTTTGGCAGTAGGCTTAGATTTGCGGCGGATTTGATATTTTGAGTTGGGATGACATCGGGTCAAAATTCATTTATGCCCAAATTTTGGGGAAGAAGGTGCTGAGAAGCAAAAATTAAGAAAAAAATGTTCCTTTTTATGCCAATTGGTAAAAGACTAAAATTTGTATTATATATCCAAAAATCATCATACTAGGTCAATTAGGAGGGGAGATGTGGGGGTTTTACCCGTTTTAGACTTTGAAAGCAGGCCTTTCCTGCCCTGTCTCCTTTCCAAATTAAGCTTGCAAGTTGAAATTGGGTATGTAGACCTAGTAGAAGTCATAAATACGCTTTTTGGGAGATTCGACTCTTCAGAATCATTGCACCCGAGTTTGGGGAGGTTGAAATTTGGCATGTAGATTCAGACCTTTGGGGGTTTAAACTTTTAGTCCTTTGGCATACCTTCACATCGCCGAAAATATGGGTTTTTGGTCAGTTTTTCTTATTTTTCGAGTTTGGCCAACGCATATCTTCCCTCCTAATTTAGCTAGAAAGTTGAAATTTAGTATGCAGATTTGATAGTTGTCCCGAATATGCCTTTTCCGGAGTTTCAGATATTCATTTCAATATCTAAATTCACCCCTACCGCTACTGAAGAAAAAACATCCCAGTGCGAATTTTTTTTTATTCCACGAATGGCCAATTCCTTTATCTGTTTTACTTTAGGAAAATTAGGCTCAAAAAGTGACGCATTGCGATGCTTTTTTTTTAATTGTTTCAAGTTGTAAACAATTTAACTGACGTTGTGAAGTTTTTACAAGGATTATTTATTCATCTCTAGTTTATTGTCTTTCCTAAAAGTTCATTTTCCCCTCCTGAAAAAATTCTTGGTTGTTTTGGCATTTTACATGTGGTGAGAGTAGAACAAAAACATGTGAGCTTTTTAGTAACCCCCCTTCAACTGATGTAATTCACTTTTACAGCTAAAATTTGGTACCTAGGTAATTATTGATCTTTGAATAGCATCGCAAATTACCTTTTTTAAGTATTAGTTCAACTTTCAATATGCACCAAAAAAAAAAATGATTAAAATGAAAATAAATGCCTGCTATGTTATGAAAATCTGCAAACGAAAAAAAAAATGAATTATTTTTATATTACATATTTGAAAAAGTCCACGTCCACGACGTACTCGTCTATGGTATAGCGAAGCTTATTCGAAAATCAAGTTTGAAAAGTAATTCAGCTCAAACCTCTCGAGAATCTAGATGGTGATTTCATTGTTATTTTTTTTCCCCCATACAAGAAGTCCAATCGACGAGATTCCAAATACTTACTTCTCAAATATAAGGGCTCAGTTATTTGTGACTAAAAATAAGGAATATTTAATCTGAAACTTGACGTCGAATAGTCTACGTTGTTACGTTACCTTTTCTTTATTCCTTTATAATACGATGGAATTTCTATACGAATTGTGTGCACTGATCCTGATTGAGAAAGTGAAAAAGTCTCAAAAAAGAAAGAAAAAAAAAGAGAGAAAAGCGAGAACTGTTGCTCAGATTAAATTCTTGCGTCGCGTCGGTCGATCGAATGTTTGGTAAATTATTAACTTGCCAAGGTATTGGCGTGTGTTGGAAATTAATTGATTTTCTCGCGTATACCTTTTGAAGGAATAAAAGAAAAAAAAATCAGATTTTTGTCAAGTGGGTGTTATTCTATATTTGGTTGTAGAGTTTTTGTTATTTGGCGGTATATATATTATACTCGGGTATACTATGTACGATGTTGAGCGAATTTTTCAGACACGTAAAGAAAACGATATACTATACATAGGATTCGCCGTTTGTTATCTGCACATTATAGTTTAGGCGGTAAAATGTGCGACTAACTCTGGGTAATAATTTTTGAAATATTAAATTTATGTGGGTACCAAGTATTATAATGTTTGATAGTAATGTATAAAAGCTTGAACAGCGTGAATTACAACTTTCATAAAATGTTACCTCCCAACAACGCGTCCGTATAGTATAACATTAAAAACAGAAAGCGTTTGTATTTTACATTCGAGAGGGTGTTTTTATCATTAACATAATAAAATATTAAAAATTTAAATATATAGCGGTGCAAAAACACATCCACCATGTAGCCAGCCTCCTCCGCTCTACCCAACCTATATGTACATTACATACGCGATACGATAGGACGCGACCAAGAAAATTAGATCTGGTTTTTGAAAAACCTATGCCAGCCATGTACGTAAAAAAGACTCGTCCGATTATTGTGGTCAAGATCAAAATCGAAAAGAACGATAAAACGAACGCCATAAATTTTGGATTTAATGCATGTCACGGGCTTTTACAGGTAGAGTAGTTTAAAATAAAGCGTGCCTTTTTTTTTTTTTTTCGCCAACCTGCGAAAGAGATTTCAACTGCATGAAAATCTCTCGCAGCGTATTTCAGCTCGAACTAACTTGTTTAACAATGGCTTGTGAAGGATTTTGTGCTTTTTTTCTCTCGTCTCGTAAAGTTATACCAATTTCATTGCAAACCAGATTTATTACCTTTGCTGGAGGATGTGCTGCTTTACGGAGCAGAGTTGCAAATACGTAGAAACTACGGATGTGGCTTATTTCGCGTATATTCAAATTGCCTACCTACGTTTATTTTAGCAAAAAAAAACTTGGCTAATTTAAGTCTAAGAATTTTGAATTTTACCCGACCCGACCTATATTTAGAGTATATTTTTTTTTTATCTGTCAACTAAGGCTGTTTGTTGTGTGATATTTTCGTGAATTAAATAGGCTACTTAGTGAGATCGAAGAATTTCGAATACTCGATAATTTGATACCTACCTATGCAAATTTGATGGAGGGAAATTCAAATCTATGGAAATGCAGCGAGATTAAAGGAAATTGAAGCAATTGCAGGGAGATCTAATGAGAGAAAATCGACGAAACAAATTAAAATAAATCTAAAGTGAATCGAGAAAATTAAAATCAACGCAGATTTAGGACAACATAAATCCTGGAGAATCGAAAACAGAACAAATTAAGGGGATGGGCCGAGATAATTCGTAGAAAATAAAAGGGAATCGAATAACTCCAGATATTGAACCTTGCCAATAATTTTAGTATGAAGCGAAGAAATTAGTGTTATCAAAAATACTACGTCATGTTATCAATTCAGAACGAAAGGAGAGAGGAGCCGTGGTGGAGAAGGAGGACTTTTGTATGTATCATAAAAGTAGAAAAAATTGTGAATTTTGTTCAAAAATTCTCCTCTAAATTAAAGAAAAAACATATTAATTAACCTTCATTTTACATATTTTCTAAAATTTTCACTTTGACTTGATCTGTAGTGTTACTAATGAGTAATGTTCGTCAACTTATATCCTTAAAATGAAAAATCAACTATTTCTGAAGTTTTTTTTTGTTAAAGTTTTTATAATTGTTGAAATTATGTTTTGAGGGATTTTCCCCTAGATTTTTACGTTTTTTGATTTCTGTGTAAAATGACGTTTTGAATAATTTTTTTATTATTTTTACACCTTAAAAGTGAACACATTTTGGTCATTTTTTACTCCTAGTTTTATCTTTTGAAATTGAAATAGGCTGGTTTTTGAAGAGTTTTGTTTATTTTTTTACGTTTTTTCAGCGTGTAAAATAATATTTTAATTCATTTTTCTGCATGTTATTTTAGATTAAAACTGTAAAAAAATTTGTTGAAATATTTTTTTGTGTTTTAAAGATTTTATTCGGTTTTCTGCAATTTATGAAGAGCCACTTGAAATGACCTTTTTTCACCATTTTATATGCAAAATGGAAAAAATTATAGATTTTTGAATTTTTTTCTATTTTCTCAAGGAGATTTTTTTTCCTAATTTTACAACTTGACTGCTAAAAATTAATAATTTTGATTTTTTTTCGATAATTTTACAAGTTTTCAGGAATTGAATTCATATCTTAATTTTTTTGTTCTGAAACCATAAAATGAAATTTTGTTTAATTTTCCTCTCTCTCTTCTGGCTTGATGGAGTAAAGTTTCAGTTTATTGAATAATTTTTTCAGGTTATCCCTCATGAAGTTTAGGGTGATTTTTTTTGCCATTTCCAGACCTTGGAGGGGGGGGGGATATACGAGTAACAAACTTAAAAAAGGAGAAAAACCGACTAAAAAACCACAATTTTGGGGCTGTGAGGGGGTGCAATGAGGCTGAAAAGTCGAGACTTCCAAAAGGTACATCTGCGACGCGTACTAAATGTACATACCAAATTTCAACTTCCTAGCTCAATTTGGAGGGGAGATATGGAAGAAACAGTCCTTTTCAAAGTCAGAAAAGAGGAAAACTCTCATATCTCCCCTCCAACTTGATCTAGGAGGCTGATTTTTACATATGTTATACAACTTTGATTTATCTATCGATTGGCTTAGAAGGGAACATTTTTTGCAATTTCAGCCCCTCAGCACCCCCTCCCCCAAATTTGGGTGCAACTGAATTTTGACCCGAAATCATCTCCACTTCAGAATATCAAAGCCCCCGTCAATCGAATCTTATTTCTCAAATTCCATCAATTTTGGTCGGTATCGAGCTGAGCGAATGATGGGGGGGGGGGTAAAAATAAAAATAAATATCTGACAATACCAAAAATAGTCGTTATGGTCTTTTAGGACCCCAAAACGGATTTTGTTGATATTCTCTGCCCCTCCTCGTCCGCCATACGTCAATAGACCGTAGTAGCCTGGTTTTCATTGACAATATGACATAGAAAACCAGGTTAAAAATTAACGTATGGTGACGATTTTTTCCAGTTTTTCACATTTTTTTGGACTGTAAAATAATATTTCAAATCCGGCTTTGTTTTCTACTACTTCAGAAATTTAAAATGACATTTCGAAAAATTTCATTCGTCACTTTTCGTTGAAGCGACCATCGTAAAACTGCTTTGGCAATTAAATAAATCATCTTGTTGGAGAAAGTCATGAAATTCAATTTTTTATGCAATCAGAAAATATCCCATAAAATATCTGGAAACTTGGGTGGGATATATTTTATGGCGAAATTGTGTCTTCGATGTAGGATTGTCTTTCGATTACGTATTAACGAATCGTTTCTTATTTATTCGTCCAACCATTTGGAATTTTCGAAAGAGGTGCTCGGTCACTTGGTTCAAAATATTAAAAATTTGGAAAAATAATTGCTCTTCTCTTAATTAAACTTAGAATATTGAGGCTTCGAGTACGGTAACGTACGAAAAGGGATTCTAAAGTCGATGCTGAAAATGGTGAAAAAAAATAAAAAAATTCGAAATTTGGCCTGAGCGTTATTAAAATGTCGTGTATTTCTTAGTTAAATGGTGCGGAAATCAGCAAATCATGAGTAACAAATTTTTTTCATTTTTTTCGAATTTTTAAACACGAAGACCGAATAACCTAATACGTATTTCTTCAAAAAATTTCTCATAACTCAGCAACTACGAACATAATTTTGAAGAGCAAATTAATACGTCTTTTCAAAGAGTAGAATTTTTGATTTTCGTATTTCAATGTTTATCAATGTATGGGCAAATTTTTAATTTGATTACTTACCTATGCTTGATGTATTAAAAAAAAAAAACCTATTTAATATCAAAGAGTTAAGAGATGCGAATAACGTATCGAAACTTCCTTACGGAATTTTCCTTTAATTCTCAAAATGTAAAATTATCTATTTTGATTTATCAATCGAAAGTTGAGAAGGGTGGAAAAAAAAACTGTGTATACAGAACGTGAAAAAAATCTATACACATACGTAAGCTATACCAGTATAGGTAAAACTTTTGAAATAGAATTATTCTCGAAACAAACTCTCGGCAAAAGTTCGTCGACTTTTGAGTACATAAAATTTAAAAAGAAACCGATTTGGCATTATTTTCAACTTGCGATCCTTCCTAATAATATAAAAAAGTTTGGATTTGTTGGCAAACTTCCTATTTGTATGTATAATACGAGAAAGGCATATACAACATTCATGGTGAATACGATGCGATTGAGAAAAAAAAAAAAAAAAAAAAAAAAAAAATGAGTGGGAGCTGTCAATAAACCGATACTAATCTGACGAGGTCACAGGTTGTAATAATGTCGACTGAATTTCTGAATAAAATGACGTATACGTACACGAACGTGTAAATAATGAAACCATCCTAATCTGGCATTTATATACGAGATGTCGTAAAAGCTTCGCTTGTGGTAATTGCAATGCCACAAATTATATTACGTATCTTTTAACACGCTATCAATTTGTATTCTGGTCGGTAATCAGATTGTCGAGTCGTAATTTCTACGAGATTTTTGTCAATTCAATTGATTATTTATAAGATTGGCTCGTTGCGTTGTACGTTGCGTTGTGCCAATCTACCATTTGCTCGTTCAAATTCGCCAAATCTATACAGCTAAAGCGTACGTTTCGCTAATTTAAAGTAATTAAAAATACCCCGAGGGGTGTGGGGATTTTAATCTAATGAAAGCTAAACGCTCCGCGCAGCGTTTTATGCGGATAAGAAAAACAATAAAATGGACTGAAAAAATAAACAGTTTTAAATCTAAAAATACGACTTAATTTTGCACCCTCTTTAATTTCAACATTGATTTAAAACTATTAAAAAGGATTGTTTTAAACTTTGAACATAAACATTTCCTTAAACGAATGTGAAAGGGGTAGAAATTGCGGATAACGAACGTTGAAAAGTAATTCTTAAAAACACGAGGTCGTTCGCCCTTCCTTGTTTGTTTGAAAATAATGTGAGAATTTTCTATATAGTATAGTTTTTTTTTTTTTTCGTTCTCTTCATGCTACTGTTGTTGTTGTTGTTGTTTTACATTAGTACAAGAGTATTTTTCACCTGCAAATAAATTTCCAAACACTTAAACTTTTCTCTGCTCTTTTTTTCCTGCTCATGTTGATGCTGATGATGGTGAAACTCTTTTATCTGTATTTTTTCCATTACAATGTTCGACATTTTTTATTAGCTTAACAAAATACGATCGTTATCGTCTATTTGTACATTTTGTTATTTGTTCGCAGATGGCTTTAGCTTTATTTTATTTTTTTCTATTAGCGTTTTAACGTTATATAGAATAATGATAGACGAAAGATAGCTTAGGTCTGATGTATACGTAGATACATGTGAAATCTATTTGAAAATTTGAATTTTTTTTTTTTTTTTTTCATTTTTTCGTTGCCGGAGCAAATCTTCAAGCTTTGGAAATTTTTTAAACGCCATAAATTCGCTTTAGTGTGCCATTTCGACGAAAACGCGTAAAATATTATACAGTCTACAAGGTTTTCCTATTGTGCCTCAAGATATTTGAAAAAATATTTTATAAACGAAAGCTTTTGCATGAATATTCAAGAACTTGGAGTTTGATACTTGAGTAGTAGGAAAAAAAACTCGAAAATGCTAACGACCTAAAAGGAAGAAAGAACTCGTTATAATGTACAGTAAAAATGTAAATGGCTTTCCGTTTGTGAAACTCAGGCACCGCAAATTTGAATACTTTTATGCGCACGGGCGTACGTGTAGTGTACGTTATTTATATATTCGCGCTGTTTCGCCCTTGTAGAGAAAAAAAAAAAAAAATTAAGTCGTAGTTTTTCTATCTTTTTTTTTTCTTGATTTTCTGGTAATTGAAAGCCGAAAATATTTTCGAAAGTGGGACGCGAATTAGATTCTCTTTAAAGTAAAATTTCACGTATCAAGATTTCCCTTCTACTTTTTTTTTCTACGAGTGGGCGGTATTGTTACGTTTCAAAGAAACTAAACAGAAGTGTAATCTTTTGATATGAATGATATTGAATTAACACGAGCACTCGGAAAAAATTATGTTGATAAGCGAAATAAAAAATTATTAGAAGCTGATAGCAGCTTTCAAATTTCCACTAAACTTTTTATTTCTATTTTTCGAAGAATCGTGAAAAAAAATTTTTATTTTCAGTTTTTCAAAGGATTATTTTATTTTTTTGAATAAAAAGAGATTTGGGTGGGTAGTCTTATTTGTATTTAAATTTTATGGTGGAAAAAATTTACCTGAGAGTATTTAATTTATGAAATGAATTTCCTACATCAGGAGTGATGTATGTTGAGTAAGTATTAGTAGGTAGCTAGGTACATAGGCGCATTCAAAACCTATTTGTAGAGGAGGGGGGTGGAGGGCTAGAATTTGAAATAAAAAAAAAACATCGCAAGGCGGTCTACTAGAGCGTTTTAATTTCAGTTTTTTTTTTCTAAAAAGGTGCGGGCGAGGAGAAGGGTAATGATGAAAAATTGCAATGTTACGTCAAATCAGGGTGGTAAAATTTTCGACTTGATCCCTGTCCTGCTCAAGTGCTTTTCTTTTTCCATATGAAACCGAAAAAAAACTCGCGTTTTTTTTATTTGTCAGAGGGCTCAAAGTTATTAAAAATTTTTGCAAGGTGATCAAGTAATAATAAGAAGTATCATTTCTGATAGCATAATGAATAAGTTTTTTTCTTACTTTTTCACTTTAAAAAATCTAAATATTACATTTTTCATTTTTGAATATGGTTTTAGAATTCTTGAAATGTAAAAAAAAGAAACCTCGTAAAGTTCTTTTCTTGATTTCATGTGATCTACTATGATACGTTAGTACAAGAAAAATCAAAAAAATTTTTGTGTATTATTTTTAAGTAGACTTTGATAGTTTCAACTTGAGGAGGTAAGGGGTAAAGGTCAAGTTAGACACTGCAAATTTTTGCCACGTTCGTTTCAAGTCATTTCGAAACTCCAACTTTCGAAAAAAAAAAAACCTAAAATCGATACATCTTATTGTCCACTCTTGGAATAAAAAAAGAAGAGCTCTGGGATATTTTCTCTTGTACAATGATAAAGGTACTGGGAGGCATTGGGGTGAATAGCTGAAACCCCTGAAAGGCACATTCAAGACTTGTACTAAATCTGTATACCAAATTTTAACCTCCTAGATTAAGTTGGAGGGAAATTATGCGAAAAACGAACTCAAAAAATAAGAAAAACTGACCAAAAAATAATATTTTTCAGACTGCGAGGAGGTGCAATGAGGCTGAAAAATCGAACCACCTATAAAAAGCACGTTTAGGACCTACACTAAACTTACATACCAAATTTCAACTTCCTAGTGCAATTTGGAGGAGAGATAGGAGAGAAAAAGTCCTTTTTCAAGGCCAAAAAGAGCGAAACCGTGATATCTCCTCTCTTAACTGATCTAGAAGGCTGAATTTTGGACATGTTACACAACTGCAGATTATGTATCGATTGGAATAAAAATAAACGATTTTTGCGATTTTAGTCCTTCAGCACCTCTTCCCCTAAGTTTGAGCATAATTGAATTTGAATCTGAGATCATCCCCACTCCTAAATATCAATTTTACTGCCAATGTAAGCCTACTTCCGAAATTTGATGCATTTTGGTCCATATCGAGCTGAGCAAATGATTATAGTTTTCGGCAGCAAAAATAAAATAAAAAAATAAATAAATATCTAACACCGCAGTGCCAAAAATAGTCGTAATGATCTTGTAGGACTCCAAAAAAGGTACGCAGTGAAATTAATTTATTTTGAATACGCTTTAAGATTGATTTTCAAAATATTTTTGGTGAGTTGTATTCCTTCGCCGCCGCCCCTCCCCCCTTGAATGAGCCAATAATTCTGTACTTTTTTTCATGTACCTCCTACCTATTCATACTTGGTCCATGATCTAAAATGGGAAAATTTTGAAATGAGGTTTAGCCATTTGAAATCTCTCCTACGCACGTATTACATATGTACCCAAATACCTATAGTTTTATCATAGTAGTGAATGGAGGCGTAAAATCAATTTTGTAAATCTAGGCGAATATATGTGCCTAGCGAAGTTTGTATTTGTCCAATGTTCATGTAACATTTTTCAACTTAATATAAATCAAATAAACGTTGATCCCACTACAAGTATAAATGAAATCACTTTTTGAAAAAGATTTGTGCTCGAGGAGAGAATTTTCAGTAGGGCTTTATGGGATATAAAAAAAATATAATTTAAACAGGGATCGAATGGTAGATAACTCAAAAGTTTTATAACGAATACAAAGTTTGGTATTTTGTAATTAAGTTTATATGAAGTAGACAAATACTACAACGTGCCTTCTTGGTTCTTGCCTTTTTTTTTTTGACCTTGAAACCCACTAGCCTGTTACTATATCGACCCTGTTGGCGGTTGAAAATCGTATGTGGAGAAAATTGCCTTCTTTCACATTTATTATTATTATTTTTTTCAAGTTTTAATGTACACCATTTTCTCAAACTCGTTTCGTATTGTCTGTAAATTGTAATTTTTGGTATTTTTGTAAAGACCTTGAGAGAGCTATGTTAAACAATCATAAACTGACAAACTTTTGCCACTTATTTAAGATGATGAATAACGCAGCAATGAAGATCAGCATCATCATTGCGAAAGAATTTAACCGGTTTTTTAATATTTTATCATTTTCGTGTTTAAAAAGGAAAGATATAATTTTTTTCAGATCGAAATTTTTGGATGTAGAATTTCGATGGAAAAGATGATCTTGGGTCCGAATTCAGTTATGCCCGAATTTGGGGAAAGAGGTGCTTAGGGGCTAAAAATGAAAAAAATATCGGTTTCTATGCCAATCGATGGAGAATCAAAAGTCAACCTCTTACGTTAATAAGGGAGGGAAGAAATAGGACGTTTCCTCTTTTTTGACACTGAAAAAGGACTGCTCTGTACATATTTCTCCTCTAAATTAAGGTAATGGGTCGAAATTTGGTGTGAACATTAGGTATAGAGATACCAGATGTATTTTTTTTTGGAATTTAAACTTTCTAACCTCATTGACCCCGAAAAAAATGGTTTCCTGGGTGGTTTTTCTCCTTTCCAAATTGAGCTAGGGTGTTGAAATTTGATGTATAGAATTATTAGAGGTTCTAGAAGTGCCTTTTGTGGGTTTCGATTATCCACTCCAATATCTATATGTACTCCTACCACTGTTCAAGAGAGAAAATCGTATACAGCTCATTTTGTACTCCATGAATGAGCTTTACGAAAATTCGACTCGAAAAGCAACTTATTACGATGTTTTTTTTATTTGGTTCTGAAAGGGAATTTGATGTCTAGCGAAGGTTAAAAAAAATTTATCAGCTTTCACAAACTGTACCAGCCCATACCACTCTCCGGCTGTTCGGTAAAAAAAAAATTAAGAAATGAACAAAAACTTATTTTCAAAGCTCTACAGCCCAGAATTACAATTTTTAGCTCAATTTTCTATGTTATATTGTCAATGAAAACAAGGCTTCGCTATTACGGTCCATCCAGCTAAGTTGGATGAGAGAAGAATATCAACGAAATCCGTTTTGGTATTCTAGAAGATCATTACGATCATTTTTGGCCATGTCAGATATTTATTTTTATTTTTTCGCCCAAGACTGAAATAATTTTCTTTGCTCGATACTGATAAAAATCGATCCAATTCGGTCGGTATGCTCAGTTTGACGGTGAATTAGATGTATATGAGTGGGGATGACGTTGGGCCAAATTATGTTCTTTTTTGAGCTGATTGATAGACAATCCAAAGATGTGTAACATATCCAAAAATCAACCTTATAGGCCAATCAGGAGGAGAGATATAAGGGTTTCCCTCTTTTTGACCTCGAAAAAGGGCTGTTCTTCTTCTATCTCCCTTTCAAATTGAGCTAGGAAGTTGAAATCTGGTATGCAGATTCCCAGATGTCTTTTTGAAGGTCTGGACTTTTCAGTCTCAAAGCACCTTTTTACAAGGTCAAAAAGTGGTTTTTTGTCGGGGTTTCTTATTTTTTGAGTTTGTTTCTCGCATACCCCCTCCCTCCTTTAACCCCAAATTAAGCTAGGAAGTTATAATTTTGAATGTAGATTGAGTATATGTCCTGGATGTGTTTTTTTGGTCGTGTCGACTTTTTAGCCCCCCCCCCTTCCGTACCAATGATTTAGAAAAAGGTTTTTTCCAATTCACAGTATAATTATAACATATTTCACAAAAATGAAGCTAAGAGCGATGCTTTTTTTCCATACTTCGACTTTTTTGAAAAAGTGTCGGGGAGTGATTACGGAAAAGACTCAAGTTTTGAAAGTATACGATTTCAAAAAAAAAATGCCAATCGTTGGTTGCAAAGCTTTAAAAATGAGTAATTTTTCATTCGTTGATTTTTTTCGTGTCCAGCAATGGAAGAGTAGTATAATTTGAGAAAATCCAACTCTTCTCCAGTCATGGTGTTTCGTTTCTGGAAAACTTGGAAAAGTCAGGGAATTATAAAAATCTAGAGAAATCAGAGAAAAGTCATGGAATTTTAGAATTTCTGCTAGAAAAATTATAATTTAATTCACTCCAATACCGGTAATCATATAAGGCATAAAATTTTTCACATTCAGTTTGAAAGTACTTTCATTTTGATACCCATCATGGCATGGTTTTTCAAATAAAATTGCCCTCCCCCCTCCTGACGTAGGAAAATATCCGGAGAACTGGGAAAAATTGACTTGTAAAACTTGTAAGAAAGGTCAGAGAAAATCGTTTTTGAAGTCTCTAGCACACCATGCCAGTGCCAGATAGAAAAAAAATTATGGAATGACAAATGATCAGTGTTCGAAGCTGTACAACTTTCATTTGAAGCATTTTTTTATACCTTCAATTTTTTCAAAACTTCTGGTAACTGGTTGAGAACCACTGAACTTTTTTCAAAATTGCAACATTCAAATAAATCGAATTGAAACGTGGTAATTTTTTTGATAATAAACAATTTTTCACTTTTGTAGAAAGTTCTTGACATGAAAGATCCAACACTATTGGAATTATTTCGCTATCGTAATTGCATATAAAATAAAAATAAAAACTTAAACTTGCACAAAATTTTGAGAACGGATACTCAATTGACTTACAGGTTTGGAATTTGAAATTAAAATTTACTAAGGGTTTTTGATGTACTTTTTTGGGAAGATTCTACTTTTTAGCCCTGGTCATATTTCTTCATCACAAAAAAAAAAAAAAAATAGTATTTTGTACAGTTTTTGAAATGTTTCAATTTTTTGTGGTGTCTGTCTTCCTCCTCCCGTAACTTGAAAGAGTTATATTCTGCAATATGCTTACTTACCCTATGCGTAATTTCAAAATCAATTATTTTCATAGCGCTGGCGAAATTTAACGTCGAAGCCAATTACTCAGTCAATACAACACCTTTTAAATTCCATTTGATAAACTTTTCAAATGAATTATACTCTCGTTAAGAAAAGGTCAGATGATATTTTCGCTTGCTCTAACGTACGAGTTAATTTTCTGTCATTAACCTCGAGAAAATGTCTTGGAGTTCGTCGCGCTACTTCTGCTCTGCTACTATCGTTTTGAAAACATTTCTCACACAATACCTAGGTAAAAGTTCAATTACTTTAATTGCTTTAGTTGTAATAATACAAGTGCAAGTTCGCAACGACCAATTTGGATGTTACAGGGAGTAGTATTAAATATACAACATACATAAAGTATGTAGTAGCTTTGAACTATGCATATTGCGCATTCAGACACAATGTATCAGCCGAGTATTTTAAATTTGTTCATTGACCCATAATATTACAAGAAATTAATTTCAACTCGATGAAATAGGTACGCGATGAGTTCAACGTTCAGTTAAGATGATTCTTTTACGTGAAAAAAATTTACTTAAACGGTATCTTCGGTTAATTATGGGTCTTTGTTTTGGTGGTGGCCAATTTTCGAAAAAGCAATTACCCCTACGGACTATGGTTAATTAAATCGTGAATTATTCAAAATCACCGGTAAAATGGCCTTGAAAATGGTCTTGGGTGTTTTTGAATATTTTACAATTCTTTGTAAAATCCCAGCTATCGCGTATAACGTTGGTAAAATTTTTACTTGGGTTGTATTGTTTCATTGTAAGCGAAAGCTTTATGGAGATAAAAGGGGAAAGGTGGTTTTCTCCCTAGTCGCGATAACGATGGAAAATTAACTTCGCCAAATGTGGGGCTATTTTAGAACTCATTATCAGTTGTTATTGAAAACGTTAAACGGCAGGTATTTTGCAAGGGGCGAGCATTTGCAAATGTACACGGTGAAACAGGGAAACGTAAAGAGTTTTGTAAAAAAAAAAAAATCCTCTCCCACGAGAAAAGAATTCAAACATTTATTTTCAAGTGCTTCGCTAAAAAGTTGGAACTGAAAAAATAAGTCGTATCGATGAAAGGGGAGCGTGCAAAAAGTTTTTTGTCGTTGAAAACTTGGTAGCGAAAATTACTTTAAAAAAAAAAAAGAAAATTGAATACGCGAAAACTAGATGAGGATCCAGAGAAGTATCGTTTTTTTTTTTTTTTTTTTTTTTTTTTTTTACTTTAAAAAAAAAAAAAAAAATTAAAAACGGAAAAAAAAGATGAGGTCCCAAAGAAGATTCTTTTTTTTTTTTTTTTTTTTTTTTTTTTTTACTCTCGCTAAACAAAAATTAATTTATGAAAAGTTTGATCCTTATTCATTAAGCGGCTTAAGCTAGCGTATTGTTAAAATGAAATTTCCATCGGTTGTAATTAAATACCAGTTGGTATAAAATGTCGTCCCTGGTTTTAGAGGTCTGTTCGATTTGCGGAATTGGGAAAACATATCGGTCGCTATTTTTTTTCCTTCCTTCTTTCTTCTTCTCTCTCTCTCTCTCTTTTTTTTTTTTATTATTTGTTGCTGATACTTTTTTATTTTAGTTTTGTTCGAGTTCAGAGATAAAGTTCGCTAGCGAACGAAATTGGAATCACAAACAAAGGGACAGTCAAGGCACATAAACATTGTTTCAATCAGTACTTCTTACTTTTACATTGTACCCCCTGCGGTAAAAATACACGCAGCAAAACAATAATATTTTCTAACCCGGTTGGCAATTTGTTTTACCACTTCGAATTTTTTCCGTGTAAGGCTTTAAATCTTATATAACACGCCGGATACGGTACGGTTTTTACTTCGGTAGCGTATTTTATCCTATCGTCGTCGTCGTCGTCCTCCTCGTGTTCGTGTACGTTGGATTAGGATTTTATACTTTGACAATGAACGTGTTATTATCAACACAACAGATTATTGCTTTTATTTGTAAAACAGATTAAACCATTTCACGCCACAGCACAGCACTATTGTTAAGCTGACCAATAAAAATTTGCTTAATTACCCGCCGAAAAACGCTTTTATCTTATATTGTCACATAAAAATGAAATATACCGCGAATACGCGTACAGGATTAAAATACAAATCGGCTCGCTGGACCCATCTTAACAGTCGCACAACGGCCTATTTTAAAATATTAAATTTGTCCAAAATATACGTACACGCCTAACGACAAACGCTAAATTTTTCATCGGGCTTAAAATAAAAACATTTTTTTTTTTTCTTCATCGTGTGCGTTTCTACATGCGAAATTAGAATCAACGTTAATGGCGCAAGTTTTTATATTTATATGGATACTTTACACCATAAACCATGTCTGCGTTTTTAGTTTGCCCAAGTAAGCCTTTTTTTTTTTTTGCCCAGTAGAAATATTATCTTGGAAGGCGACGATTTAAATCGCTCGATGCTGTGTTTTTTTTTTTTTTTTTTACGTAGTGTTTGTGAAATTTTATTTAAAGGTCTTTTATTTGGCGACAGTAGAGAGTATTTATATTTAAAAAAAATATTTCGAATAAGCGTATAAATTATTATTATATTATTTATTTGAATACACTTGGCACTTAGTTATTTGCTAGTAATTCATTGGAATAGTAACTTACTTCGTTTGATAGTCTATGGATTTTTTTTTCAAGGAAATAATCTAATACTACTGCTTAGTCTATTTTCAAGTGTATATGATTTTTTTCCCTATTCATGTGTGCAAACACCTCACTCTAGTGGAATTTTGAGTAATTAAAAGGAGAGCAGCAGAGTGTCTAGAAGAAGGGTGGGGGTGGGAGAGAGGGATACTGGTTCATATTTATTCCTTTGTAGTGGAATGTCTTTGTTTTTTTTCAATAAATAAATGTACGATGTGGTGTAAAAAGGAATTGTTTTTCTGAATCTGAACTTACTGAAACGTAGCAATTGGTAATTGTAATCTAATTTGACTCTTTGGGGGACGGCGGGGAAGGGGGGTTGTCGTAGTCAAATTAATAAAAGTCGTGATGAAAATTTTAGGTCTCCTCATTGATTCTAACTTTCCCCTTCTCTCTAATTGGGTTGAAAATTTCAAAATTCACCAAAAAATTTTGAAAAATAATTTTCTAAAGCTTTGACGATGATATGTTGTCGGAGACTACGGAAGTCCAAAAAAAATGCTTTTGCATTTTTTTATAATAGTTTACAGGGTACAAAAACATTGTATAGAAATGGTAAAAGTTACATTACCTGGAATTTTTGATATGATTTCTTAAGGCTCGGGGCCAATTTTCACTTTTTTCCGACATTTTTTCATGATTTTCGGCACTTTTTACCCATTTTTATCAAATTTCTACCTAATCATTGATGATTTTAAACATTTTTTTCATGCATTAGGTCAATTTGCACACAATATTCAGCATAATTTTGTGATTTTTGATCAATTTTTCATTTTTACCGAATTTTATATGATTTTCTACGATTTTTTTCAAATTTTTCCTGCCATTTTCGATAAATTATCTTCACTTTTTACTCATTTTTGTCAATTTTCTACCAAATTTGCGATGATAATCAATAATTTTTCCTTTAATTTAGACCAATCATCAGCCATTTAAAAATTTTTTTTTTTTCGATTTTTAATCAATTTTCTGCACATTTTACGCATTTTTATCAATTTTTTTACTCAATTTTCGATAATTTTAGATGATTATTTTCATATTTTAGGTCAGTTTTCAAAAACTTTTCAATATTTTTTTGTGATTTTCATCAAAATTTCTGCAATTTTATTCCAGTTTTGTGAAATTTTTACCCAATTTTCAATAGTTTTTAACAATTTTTAGTCAATTTTTACTTATTTTCCATAATTTTTTTTATAAACTTTGATGAATTGCTGTAATTTTTGCACATTTTTATCAAATTTTTACATTAATTGTTAAGATTTTTAATGATTTTTTTTTTCGTATTTTATGTCATTTTTCACTCAATTTTCAATTTTCGATCAATTTTCTGCACTTTTTACCCATTTTCATCAAATTTTTATGAAATTTTCGATGAATTTCAACAATCTATGGTCTATTTACATTTTTTTTTCAATTTTTTTAATGATTTTTGATTAATTTTCTTTGCTTTTAACCTGTTTTTATCAAATTTTTACTTCATTTTCGACAATTGTCAACGATTTTTCTCATATTTTTGGTAAATTTTCACTTATTTTTCTACGGATTTTTGTTCAATTTTCTGCTTTTTTTATTTCTTTATACCTTTACATGAATATCCGTGATTTTTTTCAAAGTATAACTCAATTTTCAACTATTTTTCAGCATTTTTTTCCGATTTTTGAAAAATTTCTCGCATTATTTACACACATTTATCAAATTTTTACTTAATTTTTGATAATTTTTAAAGGTTTTTCTATAATTTATACGGTTTTCTTAGAACTGTAAATTTTTCACCTATTTTCCAACAAAAATTCATGATTTTTTTTCATATTCTAAGTTATTTCTCATGCATTTTTCAACATTTTTTCGTGATTTTTGATGATTTCTTGTACGTTTTACTCATTTTTATCAAGTTTAAATCCAATTTTTGTTGATTTTTAACGTTTTTTTCCCTACTTAAGGTCAATTTTCAACCATTTTTGTCAAATTTTTTCTGATTTTCGACGATTTTCGTGTTTTTTTTTTTGTTTTGTATTTTAGATCAATTTTTACTTGTTTTTCAATATTTTTTCGTGATATTTGATCATTTTTCTGCACTTTTACACTTTTAACTCATCTTTTGATGATTTTAAACAATTTTTTTCATATTGTAGTTCAATTTTTAACTGTTTTTGTTAAATTTCCATTCAATTTTCGATGATTTTCAAAAAATTTTCACATATTAAGGTCAATTTAGCCCCATTTTTCATAAAATTTCTGCAATTCTCAATGAATTTTTTCCACCTTGCGCCCAGTTTATTAAATTATTACCTAATTTGATGAGTTTTTTCTTATTTCAACTCATTATTTTACCCATTTTTCAACATTTTTTCGTGATTTTTAATTAATTTCTTGCATTTTTTGATCATTTTTATCAAATTTTTACCAATTTTTTAACATTTTTTTCGTGACTTTTGATCAATTTCGTGCACTTCCAACCAATTTTTATCAAATTTCTACTCAGTTTTCGGTGATTTTTAATAATATTTTTCATGATTCAGATCAATTTTCACCCATTTTTCAATCATATTTGAACAAATGTTATTACGAGTTCTCAACTTTTCTTTCTTTTGGCTTCGAACAATTGTGAATTGTAGTTCCAGAATCTGCCTAAATTAAGGTGGTACAAACTGAAATTCGGTAAATAGGCAGGTAGCCTTGGGTAGTATAGATGAAAGATTACGCTTGTATCTTTATTATTCGATTGGTATTTTGAAAATTCCATAATTCTTGATACCTTTTGCGCTCATGGAAAATCCAATAGCCAGATTTTTGTCATTTTCGAAAATTTTTGTCAACTTGAAAAGTGGACCAATAAATGATTTTTTTTTCTATACTTCATATATTTATTTTAGTTGCGAAAAGACCCCTTCTCTTCAGTTTTTAAATTTTTGTTCAAATCCTGTCTAGAAAATCCCTATGATTGCATAAAAATTAATGCATGTATAACTTTTTAATTTTGTAGATAATTGTCAAGTATGTACTCAAATTTCATACGGTAAATAATTTGAATTTTTCTTTTTTGCTTCCAGGTAATTATTGCTGTTAATTCAACATTACTCTCTTGGTGATAAGGGCTATAATTTACTATTCAGGTAATTTTTAGTAATTTACTGCAAACATTCATAATCTGTGTTTATTTTATTTGGAATATGAATTTTCCATTTACCCAAGAAATTGAAAATATGTGTCCGCAGCAATTACAGGGACCTTCTTGCATTATCTATTTTAGTATTTTTTTCTCCTTTCAATTGAGGTTTTCTCCAGGTAAAAAAAATGTACAATTTTTCAATCTTTTATAGTTAGCAGGGGGAAAGTGTTTTTTCATTTTTTTTTTCTTTCTTAACGCCATATTCTGCAACAGAGAGGCCAGAGACGTATTGAAAGAATATTTGTTTAAAGAAGAGGTTTTAGTCCAGTTTTGGTCACAAAGGATAGTAGATTTTGAATTTTTTGACGATCATCAGCCAGGACTTCTTCAGGATCGTTTGATGTAAGATATAAGATTCTTTTTCGGTGATACTTGGGACATTCGAAGAGTATATGAGTTATGCTGACTTGGCATTTGCATGTT
>FIZR01015254.1:0-20931 GCA_900060175.1 Ferrisia virgata
ACAGCTCTCTTATCCAAAATATAGGTGAGAACCAAAAAATACTCGTTAATTTTGTACAATGAAACTATTTAAAGTCGATTCCGGCAAAAATGGCCGAACAGTGCGAAGTAATGAAAATAAACAGGTTGCCCCTCCCTCCCCCCACCAAAATTAAGCCATAGAATACTTGCTCAAAAGTAGCGATGTAATATATCAAATTAGATCGAAATTTCGCGCTGAATCCGAAAATCAACATCATTTTTGATTTCGACCTCCCTCGATGAAGTTCTGCCCCCAAACTTGAATTTGAGGGGGAAACTGAAGAAGTGACACCATTTAGATGAAATGTAATTGGAATTTACACAAATCAGACAATTGTGGCTGAATAGTTTCAACGCTGAGCATACCTTGGCTCTTCAAAGAAATTTCCATCCCCCATCTCACCCCCCTCCCCATTATAATAAAAACATTCATTTTAAAACAGAAATGCGGCATATCGAAATGGTTTAAAATTTCGCGCTGATTTCGAATTTGGTAATATTTTTTGAATTTGACCCCCCCCCCTCGGTGGAGTTTTGCCCCTAAACTACAATTTGAAGGAGGAAAAATTAATAATTGACTTATTAGATGAAACATGATTACAATTTACACACGTCAGATTGTAGCATTCGATGAGTTCCACTTTCATAGGACATATGAACTCGGAAAAAAATTTCTACCCCTTGTACGTCCCACCCCTTACTGATATATTTTTTGTCTTTGCATTGAAGAAATCTTGCAGGGAGCGGACAGAAGTATTCTGACATGTCTTTCAAGTTAAGAGATGAAAACTGAAATCGTAATTTTTTTTTTTTTTTTTGTACCTGATGATATTCCTTTTGTAATACTCTGTGCGCTTCGATCATCAAAGCAGGATTAGCTTTCTTTAAAAATAACAATAATTTTTTTTTATCGCCCGCATTTCCTCGATAACCCAAACGCTGTGCTATTTCCATCGCCGGACTTTCATTTTCTGTTTGAAAGTGAGCAGTTGGGTCAAATAGTTGCGCTCCCATAATAACAGCTTTGTGAAATAAACCTACAATTGGAATTGAGGTCAAGTTAAGCTTAAAGTTCGATAAGCGATTTCACGTAAACACCAAACTTTCATACGTTTGACCGCCAAAGAAGGTGATATCATCAACGCGTGAATAATTGCCGCACCATTGCTACTTCCCAACAAAGTGACATTCTCCGGGTCACCACCAAACGAGCTTATATTATCTTTGATCCATTGTAGAGATAAAATAATATCTTTGATGCCTTGATTTCCTGCACATTCTTTTATTCCTAAATTCAAGAAGCCTGTAAATTACAGTCGTTGATCAACTATTTTTTCTTCTTCAATGCAACCATCTAATAATGTAGGTGCGAAAATAACGTATGCCTAAATTTATCGTATATTTTAAATGACATATTTTACCTAAGATGTGTAACCTGTAAGCAATGCATACGTAGACGATGTCGTGATGCATAATGAAATTGGTACTGCCAAAATAATTTTCATTCGGTGTACCATGAATGAATCCTCCTGGATGAATATGAACAATCACCGGTCTCAAAGGTGTAGGTTTGGGTGGTAACTGGCTCGTAAAATAATCAGTTCAATGAGAAGGTATTCTCATCACAGGATAGAGATGGATGGAGTAAAAAAATAAATAGATAATTACTTCTGGCGTATGGATATTATTAAATAAGCAATCTTCCGATCCTATCAATCGATAATTGCTTAGAGAGAATTGTATACAGCCTAGTCTTTCCATAGTCGCGTCGTAAACATCTTTCCATGGTTTCACTTTAATTGGATCCTGCAGTATTGCGAATGGTTCGAGTAAGTTATTGTAAATATAAATTTAATTTCACATTCATTGATTGGCGGCGTGTATCATTCGATAATTACTTTATATCTCAAGGTACTGATTGGTGGCTGCCCGTAAGGTATTCCATAAAAGGAATAATATTCTGCTCCGGAGTATTCTGAAGTTCTTTTTATTCCGCGTACTTTTCCCTCCTTTACATTAACAATTATTCTTTCAGACATTTTCACCGAATTTTTTCTACTTACGTTTTATATTTCCGAAAATATGAAATACTTTCAACAGAAGACGGCGAGTAAATACTTCGAAAAGAAAAATTGATAATAACCAGCTCACCCTAAATTTCAGACTTTCACGAAAATAAGATATGCTCAACGATATGCGTTGGTTTTATACAATGTTTCTTTTTCATGATAAGGCATTTTCACTGCTCGAATATTTTACGTGAAATGAATTGTTACACTTACGTGGTATGGTGGACCGGAAAGAGATTATGTTCTTTGTAATGTCTAATTCTTGGTGTCGAAATTCATTCGCATAAAATTTTAGTTCCCTGGAGCTCTTGGATGAGATACCATATGCTCTCCCATTTGGACCATATTTGAAGAAGAAAATAGTATTTTTCCGTTTATTCAAATCGAAAAAAAAAAATCCAAACGACAAAGTGTCCTAAAATTTTTAATTGGGTCAAATGGTAAACGGTTTGTGATACAGGTAATCAAAGTTTTCGTATATATTAAAAAAAAGTTTATGATTTGATGGTTCTTCTAAATATTAACCAGATTATCGTACTGTGCAAGAAAATTACGCCGTTGCATTATATTCTATCCCAAAAAAAGTCATTTTGGCTTGGTCAAAATTCGGTTCGATTATTTTCAAGTTCTTCTCCCACATATCTCGCCTCCAAGTTAAGCTAGGGGATGGAATTTACTATGTATAGATTCAATAGGGGTCCTAAATTCTTCAGCAGATGTAGGAGTAGTTTTCTAGCAGGCCATCGAAACTATCTTTGGCCTTGTCAGATATTTATTCTATTTATTAATTTATTTTTTTGCCCAAAAACTAAAAATCATTTATTCGGCTCGATATTAACCGAAATCGGTCAAATTTGAGCATGGAGCTTCGATTGATAGCAATTTGAATATGTATGAATAGAGATGACCTAAGGAGTAAAATTTAGTGATCCCCAGATTTGGGGGATGAGGTTCTGAGAGGCCAATACTGCGAAAAATATTCGTTTTTAAATTAATCGATGCATGGTCAAAAGTTGTATAACATGTCCAAAAATTAGCCTCGTTCGTCAATTAGAACGGGAGATATGAAGGTTTTGCTCTTTTCGATCTTGGAAAAGGGCTATTTGACGCCATGGTGTTGAAATTTGGCACGAAGATATGGTAGAGGTTCTTAAATGTGCGTTTTGGAGGTTTCGACTTGTGAGCCATATTGCCCTATCCTCTTAAAACCCAGACGAAGTGATTTTTTGGGGCAGTTTTTCTGATTTTTTGAGCTTATTCCTCGCATGTATCGCTTCAAAATTAATTTAATGCAGTTTAAATATTATGGTGTATCGACCCACTAAGGGATGGAGGGGAAGGCATAAACGAAATCCGTTTTGGCGTCCTAGAAGACCATTGAGAGCTTTTTTGACCATGTCAGATATTTATTTGTTTGTTTATTTCCCCTTCCTCTCTCCCCCGTAGACTAAAATCATTTACACTGCTCGATACTGACCAAAATCGCTTCAGTTCGGTCAATAGACTCAATTTGGCGACGGGTTAGATATATACGAATGGAAATAACCTTGGATCAAAATTCAGTTGTGGCCAAATTTGGGGAAAGGGGGTTGTGGGGCTAAAATCGCAAAAAGTTTTTCTGTTCAAGCCAATCGACAGAGCATTCAATGTCGTATAAAAAAAACACAAAATCGACCTCTTGGGTTGATTGGTAGGGGAGATATGAAGGTTTCCCCCCTTTTTGACCTTAAAAAAAAACTGTTATTCCCGCACCACCCCTCCGAATTGAGCTAGGAAGTTGAAATTTGGTATAAAGACTTGAAGACCATTGATGTACTCTTTGTGGGTTTTTACTTTTCAGACCCATTACGTCCGCTTACAGCCCAAAAAATGTAGTATTTTGGTTAGTTTTTCTGATTTTTTAAGTTTGTTCCCCGCATAATTCCCATTTAAATTACGCTGGGAAATTGAAATTAGGTATGTACAGTTAGGAAGGACCCTAGACGTGCCTTTTGGTGGTGCTGACTTTTTCTTCCCCTACCCTCGAAACCCCTGCGATGCTTTTTTTAATTGCATATTGCGCAATTTGCTTATCACCTTTATTTTATGAAAATTCGATTCAAAAAGCAAGGTATTGCAATGGTTTTTCATTATCATTATTATAATTTGTAATGTTTGTGCTGCCCGCAGAAGTATTCAATGAATTTACAAAATACCTAGAATTTTAATGGCAGTTACACTTTTATCATTTGTGAACTGTGAAAATATATCGTAGGATTTCTTGGAATTTTATCAGTTTTGCTAGTTTTATGAACTTTTTTATCAGGTTGTACTTTATATTGTTTGTAAGTCACCTTATTATTCACCATTTTGAAATAATAATCTTCAATAGATAGGTATTTCTCGTAATGTGGAATTTGTAAAATAATTACGGGCGCCTACAAGATTTTCTTATGGGGCCGGAAGCATGGGCGGATTTGAGAGGGCATGGAAGCACAGAGAGACCTCACAGATTTGAATTAGCTTCACCCACCCGAGTTTTTTTTGTGTATAATGAAATGTAAACATTTTCCTCAAGTTTTTGTTTTGTCACGTATGTGAATTAGGTACCCCCCCCCCAATAGACAAAGATTGATCAAAATTTTAGGGGGGCTAAAGCTTTCCACATTTCTTTTCTTTAAAAAAAAGGAAATAGAGGGAAAAGGGTGACGTCACAGTAATGATGTATTTAGCGAAGTGTGTGAAAGGTTAAAAGATGTGCTCTAAGGGCGTTTTTGACTTCCAAAAATTACATTGCACCGTTTTTAGTCGTACAAACTATTATTGTTGAATTTTATTCAAAACATTTGATGAAGTTTAAGCTCTCTATACTCTCTCCCTACATTTCCACCTCTTCACCCATTGCACTCCCCAACCAAACCACTAACACTCCGCTAATAGTAGCAAGAGAATTTTCTGAAGGAAAATTTGCTGAATGGGTACAGCCGGGTAAGGGATGATTTTGGCCCCAGACCCGATTTTCGGTCTATAGCTCCCGGATGGTGTACCTTGATGTAAAAAATTCTGGAAACAATTTTGATCCCCCACCCACTCCGTCCCTTTTAGAGTTATGATCATTTTATTGTATTATTTTCAATAATTTTTAGTTTCAACGGAAGCGAATAAAATTAACTGTTTTTCGGCACAAAGTTTCTTTACATTGATGTGCTTTTACCATAATTTTTTCATCAATTTTGGTGCACTTCTTCTCGTGGTTTTGCCCATTTCAAATTTCAACTATTTACCTAATAAAAATATCCCAAAAACGTGTTTTCTAACGTAGATTTTCCTGACGTATTCATTTTTGGCAAAATCGGTTACGCAAGGGTCAAAAATCTCAAAAAACCATGCAAAAACATTTAATTTTAGCAGATTTTTCGAATTTTGAATGTTTTATACTAGAAAAAAAAGGAAATGAAGAAATTAATGTCGGATTCATGTTTAGCGAGTCAGAATACCCTAATGAACACAATTTTCGCAATAGTTTTACTCGAAATCGCTAAATTCATTTTTTTTTTTCTGTCATTGAAGAATTGAAAAATCAGTGAAAAAAGTGAGAGTTTCTCTGGTAATTAAAATCGTTTATTCGATAATATTTCAAATCAAAGATGAAGTAATAGAGCAAAATCTCTACAGTTTTTTCAATGTTGCAAATCGATTTTTCAGCGATAAATTATTACGATGCGATTAATTATATCGTTATTCTTTCTTGAACTGCATCTTTATGCTGTCCCAAAATCGTAATTTTTCCTCATGCACACGGCTGTCAATCAATTCTAAATTATCATTTAAGTTAAAGTAACAAGGCGATTCTGGTCTAGTGGGTTTCCAATGAGCTTGCAAGTCTTCAAAATTAGGATCACTGAAAAATATCAACTGTTTTAAAATACTGTACCAACAGACAGTCAATATGAAAAATTCTCTGTTCTCATAGTTGAATTTATTTAATACTAAAATACCTTACCCAGTTCTGGCAAATGTGGTTAATAACTTTGTATAAGTTTCTACCATTTGTTTAGTTTTACCATTCTGAGGGTTGCTCATATGATTCCAATAGCATCCGTCGTCGCCGTGAATAGTTCCTGTCAAAATACAATTGAATTTCTTATTCGAGTAAATTAGTAGAACCGAATTACTGCATCCGTTCGCTCATTATGTAAAAATCAATTCGACGATTGATTCTCGATCAAGAATGTGTTTAGAAAGAAATAAGCTTGGGTGCCATTTTCTCTAGCCCTTCTACTTCCTAAAAGCCAACTACTTTTTGTTAGAAATTACCTACCAAAAAATTCTTCAGTGAAAGTTCATTCTTGAAAGCTTCTCTACATTTTTGGTTATTACAATAATTTCATTTGGAGCAACATTTGAGCTCCTAATCTCAAAAATGTATTTATCGAAATACTCGAAAGTCAAGTTATTCTCATTTATTATGTAAAACCATCAAACAAAGCGCGAAACTAGTATGTTCACTGAAACTCCCCCTCCACTTCTCAAGGGAATCCTCAAACCTATACCAACATTGAAGGTTAGTGATTTGGCATTGCCTGCGGATTAGAGATGATATCATGGAATATGGTAGGGGGGCCTCCTGAACATATTTTCGAGTGCAGAAACCTCACTTCAGCTCAACCCCTCTATCTCTCGTGTCCTTATTTTCGATAACCTGTGTTTATCAATAGTTGTTTATCTGCTTGTCCATGTTTAAAAACATGGACACTGAAAAAACTGATGCAAGGAGAGTACACATGAATACCCACTTTATGCGATAATTTGTTATGACATTTGAATTTTTGATTACTTGTTGAATTTGTTCCAAATCATAGCCTGTTGGCACTTGGAAATTGGATTCAGAAAATTACATTTCGAAAGAGTTAAACACCTATTAATAAACTAAGATTATCGTAATGGTGGTACGAAAGGTGGTAAAGTTAAGGTGAAGAGGGGTTTTTGCACTCGAAAATATTTTCAAGAAACCTCCAACCATTTTCCACGATGACTTCGTTAAATCTGCATCATCATCCCGAGCTAACAGCCATCTATACCTTGTACTACTGTCAACAAAGTGAGCCATTCATCACAAATCAAACTTCGCACCCACTTTGTCACTCCAAGAAGGGCAAAATACGCATGAATTTTAGGGAAGCTCAGGAATATTTAAATTTATACTCCACACTATATGTTTATAAAATTTCTGCTTCCACGAATTTTGTTCAATCAATAGAGGTAACAGTCGTCACGACTGCACTGGGGCCATTCTTCACAGTCCTGCGCCTTCTTCACTTCTAAAGGGACTGATCCCATTCGCGCTTTCGTTGTTTCGGCCTATCTGGTAGATCTTCCTCTCCCTCTTGAATCAGGTACTTTGCCAAAGGGAATACCCTTTTCTAGATTCTCTTCGTTCCTTCTGGCCACATGTCCGAAATATCCCATGATGCGTTTCTCGCATAGAACGCTCAGCCTTACTAACTCCTCCGGTTCTTCTACGATTGACTTGTTTGTCCTTCGTGCTGTCCATGGGATCTTCAAAATTCTTCTCCAGACATACATCGCGAAGGAACCTATTCTTCTTTTATCATCTGTCCTCAATGTCCATATTTCTGCTGCATACAAAAAGAAGAAGAAACACACGGGTTCTGATCAGCCTCTTCCTTGTTTCCTTGGATATCTTCCAGTTACATGTGACCCAACTAAAACTCTTGTATTATAGTCTTCGAGTGCCCATCGCACGATGTATTGGTAATATAAATTAAAGAGCAGGGGAGACATGGATGCATTATGCATCCATATCTCATTACACTCTCTTCCCAAAAGATACACAGCAAGTGTGTTGAATTCTCTGCATATCTCGCTTTTCTTGTATATAGGAATCAGCACAGACCTACACCATTCAGATGGTCACTTCTTATGCCTCCATAATCCATCGCATTAGTGCCACACCATCATGCCTGCTTTTCTCCGAGTGTCTGCCATATTTCAGCTTCTTTACCATCAGATCCTGCATCCTTGTTTCTTCTTCGCTTTTATTACCTTCCTAACCTCGTTAATCGTGATAGGAGGTCTGCAGGCAGAGCCAAATCACTCATCTTAAATGTTGGAATTTCGAGGTGAGGAGGGCGAATATGTTAGGTGTAAAATTTTATTCTGAATACTTGTTGTCATTACTATATTAAGTCTGTGTTAGATATTTTTCGTAATAATTAAGAATAACTTAATTACGAGCATTTCACTAAACACCTTTTTGAGATTAGGGGCTCAAAGGTCGCCCGAAATGTAATTTTTGTTATATCCAAAAATGTAAAGAAGCCTTCAAGAATGAACTTTTACTTTTTCGTACAACCAATAGAATCTAATATAAGGGGATGGATTCTCGGAGGAGGTGAGACTAAAAAAAATTGCATCCAAGCTTATTTCTTTCTAAATACATTCTAGATTGAGAATCAGTTATCAAATTGCTTTTTACATTTTATACGAGTGGAAGTACTTTTTTTTGCAGTAATTCGACTGTACACTAAATATGCATACCAATTAACGGCGCAATTGGTCACCAAATTTTCTTTTAGAAAATTAGCCTATTAATTCTACATTTGAATTAAATTAAATTGAATCCCTTCAAATGTACCTTTTATTCGTTCGTCAAATAAATTCATAAATCGGTTCTTTACAGTCAACAAATCGCCTTCGAATTGAAATTTATAAACATATACTTGTGCCTCTGGATCGGATGCGACAACGTCAATTAACGTATCGTAAATATCAGATAGCATAGCTCCAGTCTGAATCTATAAAATATTCAGCTGATAGTAATTGTCAGCAAAAGACAATAAATAAGCGCGATTCTAGTTATACCAACATCGATCTTCACAGATAATGGTACTCGCGATAGTGATTTTCCGTGTAAATAAAAAGATTCTACTTGTTCGTATATGAGATCTAGGTCACCATTGCTCAAGTGACTTCCCCAACCCCATGGATTTTGTCGAATTGTGGATTTGAAATTTTTTTCAGTGCTTGTTCTTATAAGACCATCTGTTAAATGAGTATTTTACTTGTAAGTGTGTATTTTATTTTGACTGTTAATTACTGAATGATTTAGTCTTTTTATTCACACACGAGCAAATCCTAAAGCAGACTCATTATCGGTTAATCCAACAATAATAGGTATCCTCAACGTTGATTGTATCAATTTTCTCGGAGATTCAGGTAACACTGCTTGTTCTCCATAATCAATGGTTGGTGCAAATACACCGCATGGAAGTATTGGAGCGATATTCTGAAGGTAATTGAAAATGTACAGTTGCTTATATTGGCCAGAGGATACCTAAACTTTAAATAATCAGAAATTTATAATTAAATTCATATGATTACTTGGCGAAACTCGTCTGTAATGTATTTTCTCTGGCTTTCAATAAATTCTACCGCGCGCAGTTTCTTTAGAAATACCAATAATTTGTTTTTATCTTTCAAACTCTCTTTGTAATCTAATAGCTGAGCTATTTTGAAAGCAGATTTTTCATTTGTCTCTTGGAAAGGTATGGTAGGATCAAACAATCCATTTCCCATCATGATTGCTTTATGGAAAAGGCCTAAGAATTTTTTTGGTCATCGCATCAATTCGATTGAATGGTTTTTGAAAAAATTGACGGAATTTCGCTTACCTCGGGCAGTAGGTGACATCATTAAAATATGGATACTCGTTGATCCACTGCTGCTTCCCATTAAAGTAATATTTTCTGGATCGCCTCCGAATGAGCTTATATTATTCTTTATCCATTGAAGTGACATTATGATATCTTTGATACCTTGATTACCGGAACATTCTTTCATTCCTAAGTTCAAGAAACCTGTAATATATTCAAATCCTTCATTAAACTGTTTCTTTCCTTTTTTTTTTTTTTTGCTCTTTTTTCTCTTTTATTGTCATAAATAGCTGATTTTAAATTGCGGCCTTCTACCTAAAATATGCAATCTGTGCGCAACACTGACGTATACAATGTCATGATGCATAATGTAACCAGTAGATCCGTACTCATCTTCATTCGGTGATCCGTGCAGAAAACCTCCTGGATGTATGGCTACAATTACTGGTCTTAAAGAAGTAGATTTCGTTGGTATCTAATAAAAGTATGTGAAATGATAATGAATTGGTATGAGTAAATAGGCCTGTTTTGAAATGATTCTTGAAAATGTGCAAATGGCCCGGTCACATTTCCATTTTACATGAAAATGACCTAAATGTAACTTCCAGTTTTTCAATTTTATTAAAAAAAAATTGCCAACTCTTAGCAATATTTTTTGAAGAAATCGTTATTTGGGTCTTATTCGGGGGGGGGGGGGGGGAGTTGAGACTGATTCTTGAAATTCCCAAATGATTTCGATTTTTTTCCCATAAGATTAATGATGAAGGCTCACGTTTTTAGATTTGTTGACTTTTTTTTTTTATTCATTCGGTCTCTTATCCATTCGAATGCGGTGGGTTAAGATGAATTAATTTGCATGATTTTGCAGAAAATGAAAAGATATTTGAAATTGATGAGTTGAATTTTGAAAGCCTAAATTTCAAATTATGAGACAAAAGCTCAAATTTTTATAATAGTACAGGATTTTTAGCTCAAAAACAGCCCAAACTTGAACAACGCAAACGACACTACTCAGGTTGCAGCAGATGAACAGAAGTTGGCGAAGCTAATCAATCAAGTGAAAGCAGTGAGCAAAGCACTGGGACTTCGCATCAACACTTCAAAGACTAAACTTATGGTTGTACATTGGGCTGGATGTCTTCCAGAGTCTAATGTCCGAAAAAAATATGAAAAGGTTGACACCTGCGTTTACTTGAGCTCTACTATACAGAGTAATGGCGGACCTTCAGCAGAAATATGGCGCTGAATTGCTTTGGGAAAATCAGCAATGACCAGACTACAGAACGTCACATGTAACTGCCAGATATCCAAGTAAACAATGAAGAGGCTAATTAGGATCCTTGTGTATCCTGTTTTTTTGTATGCGGCAGAAGCATGGACTTTGATGGCAGGATGACAAAAGAAAAATAGATGTATTTCAGATGTGGATCTGGAGAAGAATGTTGAAGATTCCAAATATTAAGAATACATCATGCGACGGACACTCGAAGACTATAATACAAGAGTTTTAGTTGGTGGTAAAAGAAACTCAAATCTCAAATACGCAGACCACACCACCCTGGTTGCAATAAATGAAAAGGAGTTGGCGGAGCTAATCAATTGTGTGAAAGCAGTGAGCGAAGAATTGACACTTCGCATCAATGCTTCAAAGACTAAAGTTATGGTTATACATCGAGATGGATGCCATCCAGAGTCGGATGTCCTGAAAAAATATAAGAAGGTCGAAACTTCGTTTACTTGAGCACTGCAAAAGAAGCCAATGGTGAATTTTCAGCAGAAATATGGCGCCGAATTGCTTTGGAAAAACCAACGAAGACCAGACTGCACAATGTCACATGTAATCGGAAGATATCTAAGGAAATGAGGAAGAGGCTAATCTGAACACGTGTGTTTCTTCTTTTTTTTTTGTATACAGTAGAAATATGGACATTGAGGGCAGACGATAAAAGAAGAATAGGTTCCTTCGAGATGTGGGTCTGGAAAAGAATTTTGAAGATCCCATGGACAGCGCGAAGGACAAACAAGTCAATTGTAGAAGAGCTGGAAGAGCTACCGTTTTGACATTATTTTGCATTTACTGTGACTTCGCTGATTGCAAATTTACAAAAAAATGAAGGGAAACAAACCAAAATTTTGTCTGCTGTACTCACTTCTGGCGTATGAATATTATTGAATAAACAGTCTTCTGTACCAGTGAATTGATAACTCTTTAATGAAAATTGAATACATCCTGGTCTCTCTGTTGTAGCATCGTAAACATTTTTCCAAGGTTTTACTCTCACTGGGTCCTGTATAGTAAAATTATTTGGCGTTCATATCGTACATGTATTTAGATTGATAAAATGAAGGTGGGACTTCAAATTAATTTTTCAAATATTAAAGCTTTACTTGAAATCGCAAGGTGTTAATCGGTGGCTGTCCATAAGGTACTCCGTAGAATGAATAGAATTCCGCTCCAGAATATTTGGAACATTTTCTAATGCCACGTACTTTTCCTTCGTTTACTGAAACAATTTTCCTTTCTGGCATTTTCTGAAATTATACTTGAAAAACGTACAGAACTAGAAATTTATTCTGATACGTATATTACCAGTTTGTTTTTATTATCGCCAGGTTTACCTTTTACAATATGCTTTAAAACTGAAGTTTATCGTGCTTAGTGAAACGTATGATTAGATAAATTTAGTTACTTAATTACTTGGAATTATTGTGGGGTTTTTATTCGTGTCAACTTAAAAAGTGTTTCTACATGTCATGGTATGACTCATTTTTAAATCGATTTGTATTTCCGATGGTTGATAACTTGCCAGTAGTTGATAAGTTTGTCTTTGGAGCTGATTGGTGAGACAATCATAAGATCGATCGAAAGCATCAATAGTTTTTTGAATAGTCTATTCAATTTAGTGTAGAATGCCGGAATTGTTCGGCCAAGTAATACACTTTTTTAAGCGTTCAAGTTCGAAATTGATTTGTATTTTAATTTTTGCAAAAAGGTACTGAAATGGTTTCTACGGCCAAAATGATGGACAAATATGGGAGAATCTACAAAAAATTTTCACACGCATAGGTACGGCTTGCTAGAAAGTGAAAATCACTGACTTGCTAGTGGTTGATAACTCAGAAAATTGCCGAAAACCAATCAAATTCCCGAAAAAATGAGGTACCCTTTCACAATAAAAAATTTTCCATCCAATTCACACCAAAAAATTATACTAACTCACATCAACTTTTGTTGTTATTAGAAATTCTCAGTTAATTAGCAAATTCAATTTTTTTTACGTTTGCTGTAATTAATAGCCTCTGCTCCTCCGAAGTGATATTTGGGGCAGAAAATATTTTTAGAGCAATGAATGTTGATATTTGGGTATATGAAACATGATTTAATTGAGCGGTTAACAATATTGGGTATAGATGGGGTATATATTGCAGTATGAAGTATAATTCTTTCAGAATTTTTTAAAAATTGCATGCAACGAAGTTGACGAAAATGTAAAAAAATTTCCTCTTACCTATCAACTGTTGGCAAATACCCATTTATTATTTTTCAAAATTTGATTAAAAAATTCCTATCAAAGTGTCCCCTCTTTACCTTCTTTTTGGAAGACATATACTTAGTTACCGGGCCTCGTTAGCCAACTTGTTCATTAATTTGTACCAGTTTTAAAATGATAAACTTTAAGAGGTATGAGTTTTGTGGAAAAGTACCTGCTTAATTTGTTGAAATAATTGCTTGAAACAGATAGTTCAAAAATTATACGAAATTAAAATTAATACACGTTATGTTGAACGAAATACGTAGGTAAAATTTTTTAAGTTCATTTCGTTACATAAAATGATTTCTTATTAATAGTAGGTAACTTTAGGTCTTCAGTCGATCGACGATTTTAGTCTTCTTTTTTGAATCCTTTTTTTATGCTATCCCAAAATGCTAATTTTTCTTCATGCACACGCCCATCAACCATTTCCAAGTTATTATTTATGCTCAAATAACAAGGCGATTCTGGCCTGGTTGGTTCCCAACGGACTTTCAGTCCTTGGAAATTCGGATTTCTGCGAAGAGAAAATTCGAGTCACAAAATTATAGTCTTATAAATCTACGCTTTTGTGTGGAAAAAATACATTAGAAAGTTGCCATATCAATAGTAACATTTTGGGACTGTTCAAAAGCGGTTGGGGAGAGGGGGTTAGCATTGGTAAATTTGCCCTGGTGGAATTTTGAGATTATAGTTTGGTAGCAAGGGCATACTAAAATGTTTCAATTTTAGTTTTTTTTTTTTTTTTATTCAAAAGTTGAAGGCGATTGTGAAATAAAGTTGCGAAATGACGTCAAATGAATGTGGTAAAAATTTGAAGTTTCTAACATGGCCCTTATCCCATCCCCTTTCACTTTAAAATTTTTAAATTTACGCGAAAAAAACATTTTTTTTTCTTTTTAAAACTTTTTGGTCTTCTAAGCTTCCAAAACGAATTTTGTTGACATCCTCCCTCAGTCCCCGTTGATCGATAAACTGTAGTAGCCTAGTTTTAATCTAGAAAATTTCTATAAAACAATTTTTTTTGATTCTTGCAAGTTTTTAAATTTTAAAATAATATGGAAGATGGCGGGGAGGGAGGTGAAGTTAGAGACTCCGAATTTTTCCCAAGTTCATTTAACGTCATTTCATAACTTTTTTTCGCTATCTCCCTCCGACTGTGGCAAAAGAACCTGATATTGTACCGCTCCAGTGCATACCATCGAGATCCATACCTGGTCAATATTTTGAACCTCCAACCATGCTGGTTATTATGGTGGAGGGGCCCATTTCTTGAAAAATACTTGCGATTTTTTTTGAAAGCGCTAATCGATCGATTTGCGCATAATTTTTTGCGGTATTGTGGACCTATACAAGATGCATCTCTATTAACATCCCCCCCCCGTAATTTACTCCCGAAAAGCCTTTTTAAAATTTTATTTAACTTTTCAATGATAACGATACAGGTTTAGTAGAATTTTGAAACCGTGCTTTTTGAATGTACACTTGACTCATCTATCAGATTAATTTTTTTCAAAATTTGAAAGAGCTTGAAATTGAGGAAGGGTGATGGGTTAACAGAGCTGTGCTGGAAAAATCTGCAAGTGTTGAAATTGTTTTCGTATTCAGTGTGAGTGCGGCTTGTATGAGTACAAAATCATAGTGGAGATGCAAAACTTCTGTAGGGGCCCTATTGAACTCCATTAGCACCATCTTAGCCCCACTTTTGGGCTACGGATACGTTCATGATATTTATGTTGTTTTTGCATCAATCTGTTTGGAAAGCCTTTTGCCGCAAATTCATGAAATAAATTTTTATTGCAACTTTTTTTCTAACCTCAGCTCATTTTTTATTTACATTTAGTAGACTAATATAGAGAAATTATACCGAGCTTGATCTGCTCCAATTATTAATAATCACTTACCCAGTTCTGGCGAATGTGATAATTAATTTTGTAAAATCAGCGATCATTTGCTTTGTTTTATCATTTTCAGGATCATTCACACGATTCCAATGAAAAAAGTCGTCTCCGTGAAAAGTACCTTTATCGAGGTAAAGATTATTCATTTTTAGGTTATTTAAACTTAAAGATACTGTGTACTGTACGAGTATTGATATGATTTTTTTCGAAACCGAAGGGTGGATGGAGCCCGAAGAAGGAGGATGAGCTAGAGCTATTTTGAGCTAGAACGGCTAATCGCTTAATTATTCGCATTATTGAAGCTGTTTAAATGTTCTTACCTTCGATTCGTTCATCGTACAAATTTATAGATACTTGTTTCACAGTTCTTAGTTCACCTTCGAATTGAAATCTATAAACGTATACGGGAGATTCGGTATCGGACGCTACGACATTTATTAACGTGTCGTAAATATCGGACAATACAAGTCCTGTTTGAATCTATAATTTGATTTGGTAAAATAGCAGTAAAGAGACGAGTGTGTAGGTGTGTATTTTGCGTGTCATTGTTTTTATACCCTACGTCAATTTTGGTAGATAGAGTCGCGTTTTTTAATGATTTGCCTTGCAAATAGAAATCTTCGACTTGTTTATAAATGAGTTCTATCTCATCTTCATTCAAATTACTTCCCCATCCCCATTGATTTTGACGTATTGAAGTTTTGAAATTTTTTTCCGTTCCTTCCCTTATAAGTCCTCCTGGAAAACAAGCGCAGATAAAATTGTAGCTGTATCAAATAATATTAATTATCATCGATTCGCTATGTATAGCGTATTTCACTTATCACGTACGAGCAAATCCTAAAGCAGATTCTTTATCACCGCATCCAACAATAAGTGGAATGTTCATTGTGGACGGTATTAGTTGTCTTGGATGTTTTGGCAACACTGCGTTTTCGCCGTGATCGATAGTTGGCGAGAATATCCCGTATGGGAGTATCGGAGCGAAATTCTGCGAAATAAAATTCGTACTGTGGCAAAATTCGTGATAGAATAGGCCTAAGCTGCGAATTAATTATTTACGATACATATTTACCCGACGTATTTCTACGATGTGCTTTCTTAGCCCATCAACGAACTGAGCAGCATTCACTTTCTTTAAAAATGATAATAGTTTTTTCTTATCGTGTGTATCGTCTTCGTAACCTAAAAATTTTGCCATGTCGAAAGCAATTTTTTCGTTTGTTTCTTGGAAAATTGAAGTAGGATCGAATAGTCCATCTCCTAGGATTACCGCTTTGTGAAAAAGACCTATGAAATAATCGTCGTTCGTGTTTAGTTAACTTGGTCTCCATCAATAGGTGATTTTTTCGAATTTACTACCCCCATATTCTAAGTTTTTTCAAATTTTGACCATGACGCATCTTGTGAAAATTTTGAAAAAAATTTGTGTTGTGTTGGTGCCCAAAATACATTTGAAAAAAACGGTTTTAAAATTTCACGAATTTGTTATCCCCATAATAAATTCCTTATCAGTGTTGGGAGTAAAGAGAGTGCGATAAGACTACAAAATAAACACCACCAAAAGGCACATCTAAGGACCTATATACTAAATGAACACAGTCTACGATCCAAACACGAAAAAGAGTTCATCCAGCGATCTGTTGTGAGAACCCAAAAAAATGAGCTGCCAAAATGTCGATACTATCCGCCTTATTCGAAAAAGTGCAGTTTTAAGATTTGAAGCCTGCACAAAGGTGGGGCGAACCCCTAAAAAGGTGATTTGGTAGACACGGTCCAAGCCTAAAAAATTCGACGGATTTGGGTTGAGGTACTTCCCCCGATATCGAATATGAAATTTTTTTCCGTTGCACTCTGCACAACTGCCCTATATTGCACTTTAAATGCAATTTTTATGCATTTCGGACGATTTTTGACAGTAAATAGCTCTTTTATCCGAAATATAAGTGAGAACTAAAAAACACTCGTTAGTTTTGACGAACGAAACTGTTTAAAGTCGATTCTCACAAAAATGGGCGAAAACTCACTGCGCAATGTGATGTAATGAAAATAAACAGGTTGCTCACCCCATCCCCGCTCCCCAAAACAAAATTAAGCCATAGAAACATGCTCAAAAATAGCGATGTGATGTATCAAATTAGGTCAAAATTTCGTACTGAATCCGAAAGTCATCGTTATTTTTAATATGGACCTCCCGCGATGAAGTTCTGCCTTCAAATTTGAAGTTGAGGGGGAAACTGAAGAAGTAACACCATTCAGATGAAATGTAATTGGGATTTACGCAAATCCGACGATTGTGGCTAATTAGTTTCAACTCTCAGCATGCCTTACTCCCTCCCCCAAATTTCCGCCCTCCCAATTATAATAAAAACATCCATTTAATAACAGAAATGTGACATATCGAAATAGGTTTAATTTTTTTCCCAAATTGCTCTCATTAGAGTCTGCAACAGAAATCCACAAAGGCCTTCAAAAAAATTCATGCACACATGATTTTTCCTTAAAGTCACTCCACTCCGCCGAGAACTGGCGAGGTTGGAGATCCAATACTTCAGTCAAGGCAGTAATTTCACTATCAACGGCCTTTCAGCGCCCTAGCTCAATCGAGAAGGCATATACGGGTGGCTAACTCTCGAAAAATTCAGGACTATGAATGGATGCAATCGTGCTGAAAATTCTAAACCCTCAAAATGCGCATCCGGGATACCTCTTAAATTTTACCTAGCAATTTTTACCTCTAAGCTGAACTGCGGAAGAGGGGGAGATACGCATGGCAAAAATTCGATAAAACAGAAAATCTATCAAAAAAAGTACTTTTTCGAAGCTGTGGGTGAAAAGTCAAAAACCTCCAAAATACACATCTGGAACCTCTACTAAATCTACACGCCTTTCAACCGCTGAACACACTTTGAAAGGTAGACATGCGTGGAACAAACTCAAAAACCCCTCTTTTTTAGGGTTGTGAGGGCATGCAATGAAGCTGACGAGTCTAAATCCCCAAAAATCAGACCTACGCCCCCTATTAAATATTAATTCAAAATTTAAACCGCCTCTCTTAACTCAATTTGGAAGCAAGATATACGGAGAATGTCCTTTTTTCAAGGTCAAAAAGAGAAAACTCCTTTATCTCTCCCCTCCTAACTGATGTAAGAAGTTGATTTTTAAACAGGTTGTACAACATCTCATTCTCTATCGATTGGTTTAAAACTGAATAATTTTTGAAAATTTTAGCCCCTTAGCAACCTCCCCTCCACATTTGGACATGACTGAATTTTGACCCAAAGGCTTCCACACTCATATATACTCAATCCGCTGCCAATCTAAGCCTGCTACCTAAATTTGACCGATTTTGAACGGTATCGAGCTGAGTAGATAATTTTTGAAGTTTCAGAAAAAATTCAATAATGAACGGAACGAATATCTAACATGGTGATAAAATAGTCTCAGTGCTCTTTCTGTACCTTAAAACGAATTTCATTGATACTCCTCCTCCTCTTCCACTCTCCTCCTTTCAATCCATCGGCCAAAGATCGATGGTCTGTAATAGACTGATCCTCATTGACGATATGACGTAAAATATAGGGTTAAAAAATCATGAGGGTGTACTTCAAAACGGATCTCCTCCTCCCCCCTCGCCCCTTATCCGCGGTAGGTCTGTAATTTATTTACAGCGTGACTTTACTTATGAGGGGAATTTTAGCCAAAATCATTTTATCCTGAATTTTAAGCTGTTGACTGAAAGTTGGTCTACTTTTCCGGTGGGTTTAATTTTTAGATGATTATTAAAAATGTATACTTTGTACGAATTAGTTGAATTAATTCACTCGGAATATTGTAGAAAGTGAAAAACAAAATATCTGTAAATTTACCTTTCGCTGCTGGCGACAACATCAATATATGAACACTCGTTGCCCCACTACTACTTCCTAGTAAAGTAACGTTTTCCGGATCACCTCCAAAAGAGCTTATATTATCCTTGATCCAGCGAAGTGATAAAATAATATCTTTGATACCTTGATTCCCTGAACATTCTTTCAAACCTAAATTCAAAAAGCCTACAATTTACAAAAAACAAAAATAAAACTCGATTAAGTAATGTTTTCTATGAGAAATACACGAGCAAAAACAAAAAGAAAAAAAAACCACAATTTTTATCGAAATTGTTTCCACCTAAAATATGCAGTCTGTGAGCAATTCCAACGTAAACAAAATCATTATGGATGATAAAATTAGTCGATCCGTATTCATTTTCATTTGGTGATCCGTAAAGATATCCTCCGGGATGCAAAACCGCGATTACTGGCTTCAAGGGGCTTGACTTGGTTGGCAACTGAAGGATGAAAAAAATCGTTCATTAGAACACAACTTGATCAAGACCGTTTGGAATAATTTATCGAAATGATCACTTCTGGTGTATGGATATTATTATATAGACAGTTCTCAGTTCCCATGAATCGAACGTTCACCAGTGAAAATTGTATGCAGCCTTCTTTCTCGATGGTAGCATCGTAAACGTCTTTCCATGGTTTTACTTTTACTGGATCCTGCGTCGAAATGAATCAGCCACGTTTATTGAAATGTATAAATTATTCAGTTACCTTATTACGATTACATACTTTGAATCGAAGCGCGTTGATTGGTGGTTGTCCGTAAGGAACACCAAAAAAGGAATAAAATTCTGCTCCGGAGTATTCAGAACGTCTTTTAACTCCACGAACCTTCCCTTCTTTAACAGCAATAATAATTCTTTCAGACATTTTTTTTCTTTTTCGGTTGGGAATATATATATTTCACACTTCCTTTGATGTAGCTGTACTTAACGTTTGCTCGTAAAAACTGCTTTAGGAGTTTATTTTATTGTTACGAGGTGAGGTATATTTTTTGCTATATAATCGCCAATTTATCGCTTTTTTCAGAAATTTTGGTGTGCGATACTTCAGCTTATCGATTCGACTATTAACGCTGCAAGAAACGTTTTACGTTAAATAAAAATCACGATAGTAAAAAAAAAGATGGAAAATTTTTTATTAGCTTAGAATAATTTTAGCTCTGATATTTATTTCGTTAAATTGTACTGTTTTCGTGATAGTAACATTATTCCTTGGCGAATTGTTTCTTTATGTTATCCCAAAATTGTAATTTTTCACCGTGAACTCGTCCATCTATCATTTGTAGGTCATTATTTATGCTGAGATAGCATGGCGAATGGGCTGTCGTTGGTTTCCAACGAATTTGTAAATCTTCAAAAGTAGGTTCGCTGAGAAAAGCGAAATTTATAATGAATTTACCTATTATTATTCAACTGACTGTTTGAATGAACGATGTGAATGTGCTAGTTTATGAAATGACTTACCCCGTTCTTGCAAATGTAGCGATTAATTTCGTAAATATATCCACCATTTGTTTTGTTTTAACGTTAAGAGGGTCACCCGCACGAGCCCAGTAAGATATATCGTCGCTGTGAAATGTGCCTTTGAAAAATAAGGTTCGAGATGTTGAATATGAGTCTAGGTGCTTTGCATACGAATACACGTTTACTTATTTACTAGGTACATGTTATCGAAGTATGCATATAGCTGTGTATTAGGGTGGGTCAAAAAAAAAAAACGATTATTTTTTTTTTCACTTGGTACCCTGAAAAACTGGTTGGTAGACACCTCAAAAAAATTCTCTCCACGTATGAGCTCTTAATTTTAAGAGGAACGTCCTCCGCCTTTCAGATTTCTATTTTTTTTTTCTATTGTTATAAAGAA
>FIZR01015255.1:0-21061 GCA_900060175.1 Ferrisia virgata
GCCCTGTATAAAAAAAAAAAAAAAAAAAAAAAAAAAAAAGAAAAAAGAAAAAATGGAAAAATTTATTTGTCTAAAAAATACCACATTATAGATCGGGTATGCTACCTTTGCAACGCAAAGTCCCGCCTTTATTGCATTTTTTTTGAAAAATAAAAAATTTCAATTTTTACGATCTGTAACTTTTTAACCACCTGGTAGAGGACCGAAAATGGTCTCGGATCGAACTGAAATCGAATCTTTTAAACTCTGTTACCATGGTTCTCTATACCATTGGGAGGGGGGGATCCGTTTTTTTCGAGAATGATCCTATTCTGAGGACCCATATCTCTATCCTCCTTTGAGCTAGGGGCACAAAATTTTATACGGTGAGTTTTCAACTTGAAATCAACCATCTCCGTGAGTTTGGTCAAACTCCAAGGCATGTTTTTTTTCACTTCATTCTACTACATATACGTTCAAAATTTAGGACACCTTATGTACTGAAATCTTGTCAAGTTGTTGCAGTAGTATTTGAAAGTTTTTATGCAAAAAAAAAGTGAAGTACATTTATACCATTTCGATTACCTAGTTCTTGTTCTGGACTAAGATGCAATTTCTCACGCATCTTGTTGGATAAATTGCATTTATTCTCGCTAGAATTGAAAGACGAAGTAGAGATAAATAAAACATAATGATTTAATGCTTGACAACTGAAAAGCATGCAATAAAAATTTACATACGAGATTTAAGTTGTATCGAGCAGAAAGTTAAATGAGTATTTTTGAAATAGTATATGGTATGGACGCATGTAAAGATATACGTACAATTTCGTAGTATGTACCTACTGAACTACGCTGGTTTATATGTGCTTTTTTTTTTTTTTTTTGAAAGAAAAAATGTTTTTACCTAGTATTATATTTTCTAGTTGTAAAATTATCAAACTTGTGTAGAAGGAATTAATTCGTAAATTTAGATAATACCTACAAGTATATTCTACTGAGTGAGAGAATTTTGTTACACCGTTTCATTACAAAGCTTATGCTTTCATTCCCAGAGTGACTACTAACTTTCGTTTATTGTTTGGCGGAATGAAAATTTTCATTTTCATTTCATTACAATATCAGAAAACGAAATAATTGTTTAACTCGAGACACATTTAACAAACTAAACACATATAAAAGAATTGCGTTTAGCAGCAATAAGAGTACATTTATAAAATGAAAGCATTGCACTTAATACCTTCTATACTTAGGTACATTACGTGACAAACACTCGGTTTTCTGATATAACTTGATGCTTAGAAGAATCTCCATTTCTGTAGCATTTTAAAGCAAGCTGACAAAAATATCGGGCACGATTAATTCGGCCATTAAGCAGAAACACAATCGTACCAGTCAGAAGGAAAAAAGAGGGTACTACTACATATATGTGTTAACACACATGTGTATTCGGCCTCGGCCTGTTGCTGGAATTTATGGTAGAAATTGTTACGTCGAGGGAACTCCGAAGTGTGTACATTAACCGGAAAGGTTTTCATTACTGGAATGTATTAAAGTTCATGAGCAGCGTGCGATAATAGGTTATGCAGCGAAGGGTATGTGCGGTAGGAGGGAAAAAAAAGACGAAAAAAAAAGTATAGTAGAACCGACAATGCGTTAATAATGTTAAACATTCAAAGAACGCTTTTCAAATCTCGTGAGGCAAAGTTTAAAGTTTTAGGAAAAGTTTTTGGTAAAATGATCTTTGAAAATATTATAAATGTGAACGGTACTGTAGAGAGAGAGTTACCTGAGCTCTGGGTTGAACTTTATAACGGGTATTTTCGCCGACACAGGAAACATATTGTGGAGTCGGGAACGTATCGCTGTTATATATATTTATTGCTCGATGTTTTTTTTTTCATCTATTTTTTTTTTTTTTTTTTGTTGCGGTTTTGAATGCGTGAAAAATGTTTTTAGACGTATTGATAGAGAATTTCTCATTATGAAGTATTCGAGTTTGGTTTATTTTTCTGTATTGATGACGTGGAAATGTATTTCCGTTGCAGGAAATAGATGTTGCGTGAGTTCGTCGGATGTATGGCGATTTATTGACGTTTATGTTGAATTTTCTTCATGTCAAGGTTATTTTTATGACACTAACTTTGGCTATTCGTTGTTTCAGAACCTGTCGCCGAAATTTCTGGTGCACCGGAGATCTTCGTTAGTCAAAGTAGCAATATTTTCCTCACTTGTACTATTAAATACAGCCCAGAGCCTCCTCTGTTCATTCGATGGTATCATAACGAACGAGTAAGATTTTTTTACCATAAAATTTATACCAAGTGTTTCGAATTAACCCTCCTTTTCCTTGATACGTCAGCCTATGAGACTTGTATGTATCATGGTTCACATACCCAAAATATCGAAGGGGCTGAAATATACTATTTTCAAAATTTCATTTTCACCCAAACTTGCTTTAAAACATAGAGTATGCTCTCGAGTATGCGTGGTTTGAAAATCAAGAGTGGAGTTGAAGTGGTTCGTAAAATATGACAAAATAAGTACAACTAAAAATTTGTAACTTATTAGCCTGATTTTCTATATCATAATGATAATGAAAACCAGACTATCAGGGTCTATCGAGCTACAGCAAATGAAGGAGGGATACCAACAAAATCTACTTTGTGATCCTGGAAGACCATTAGAGCCAGTGGCGCACCCAAGGGGGAACTATGGGCTGTAGGCCTCCTCCTTAAGGGTGAAAAAATTGAAAGTTTTGTCATATTTATACCAAATTTAATACCCAAATCACTGAAAACCCATCACTTTCTTAATGAAACTTCAATATTTGAAACCCAACCTCCGAGAAATGCATTTTTAAGGCTTAAAAATACCATTTTTCAAAATTTTGCCCTCGCCGCGCTGAGGATTTCACGTTTGGCCCCTGCTTTAAAAAAATTCTGAATACCCCAATGATTAGACCATTATGACCATTTTTGGCAGAAACTCGAAGTGACCCCGGAATCGGAGTCGTAATGATTCCAAAATGACTCCAACTACGGTTCGACTCCGAAGTCAAGCCGGAGTTGAAATTGATGAATTTCAAACTTGAATTCGGAGTCAGGGTATCAAAATTTAGGTCAGTAGAATTACGATTCTGGAGTAAGATGGAGTCAAGAGTCGAGGTCTGAAAATGACTTTGGAGTTGGTAGTGAAATTTTGAAGTAATGAAAACTGAATTCTTCATCAACTTCGGAGTTGATGTATCAAAGGAGTTGGGGTATTGAAATTCAGGTTGGTAAAATTCTGACTTCGGAGTCGGAATGGAGTCAAGAGTCAGGGTGTGAGAAAGACTCTGGAGTCATGGCATAGTCCATCAAATGCTCGGAATCGGAGTCAGTTTAGAGTCTAACTCAGTATGGAGTCAGTATTTGGCTGACTCGAGTTCTTAAATTTTAAATTTTTTATAGTCTTTCTTGTAAAAAAAGGAAAAAAAATGACTCCAACTCAGATTTGACTCTGGAATCAAGCCAGAGTTGGAGTCAATGAATTTTAGACTGACTCCGGAGTTGGCGTATCAAAATTCAGGTCAGTAAAATTATGACTCCGGAGTCAGATGAAGCTAGGAGTCGAGGTTTGAAAATGGCTTCGGAGCTAAGGATGTAATTCTAGAGTTGTAAGAACTGAATCTTTCGTCAACTCTGGAGTCGAGGTATCAAATTTAATATTCAGTGAAATCACAACTCTGGAGTCAGATGGAGTCAAGAGTCAAGATTCAAGAATGACTCCAGAGTCAATGGTCGGAATTGGTCATCGTGACTCCGAAATCAATGATCGGAATCGGAGTCAAATTTTATCATGACTTCGTTGTCGGAGTCAAATTTCGTCATGACTCTGAAATGAAGGTGCAGTCAGAGTCAGTTTTTTTCGCTGATTCTGGGGCTCTGATTTTTCGTCATGTCATGTATTTATTTTCTCCTCCTCGCTGAAAATCATTTCCTTAGCTCAATAACCACCAAAATAGATGGCTTCAATTGGTGGCGGATCTCATATTCTAAAGTGGGGATGACCTTGAGTCCAAATTCAGTTTCACCCAAATTTGGGGAGGGAGTGATAAAGGGCTAAAATCGCACAAATAGTTCCTTTTTGAGCCAGTCGATAGACAATCCAAAGTTGTATAGCAGCATATCCAAAATTCAGCCGCATAAATCAGTTAGGAAGAGAAATGAGGGTTTCCCCTTTCTTGTTCTTGAAAAAGCTGCTCCTCTCCTCCCTCCCAATTTTACTCCACAGTCCCAAAAATGTGTTTTTGGACAGATTTTGTTATATTTTGAGTTTGTTCCTCGCACAACTCCCCTCCAAATTGAGCTAGAAAGTTGAAATATCTTTCAGTTTTTTTTAAATAATTTTGAAAAGAGCTATTATGAGAACTTCATAGACAAATTTTTAAACAAACGAGGAGAGCACCTTTAACTCAGCGGTTGAGGTAGTAACTCCGAAGATTGCATTTATACAAAGAAAAAAATATTTATTCATTTTTGGACAAAAATAGAAAAAAAATATTCTACGAAACGATTACACCAGGTGACAGTGGTACAAAAATTAAGAGTGGGGACGAAGTGGTTTCCAAACTGTTACGATATAAATATTAAAAATATTGATTGAAAATTTCCGACTTTTTCAGTTTTTTATGGGTAATTTTTGAAAAAGCTGTCATGAGCTTCCCCCTTCCCAACATGGTCTAAGCAGAAACCCAAAATGTTGCTTTTTAATGGAGAAAAAGTATGTAAAATGTTGAATTTATCAATTTTTTCTCAAGAATTCGTGATTTTTCATTTTTTAACGTGCAATACATTTTTTTTCTCCGTTAGAAAGTATATTTCAGGGTTCTGCTCAGATCATAATTGAGGGAGGTGGGTGTACTGCTAGTTTTTCGAAGATTTTTAGTAGGAAGCTCATCACAGTTTTTTCATAAATTACCCACAAAAACTGAAAAAATCTGAAATATTTTTATACTTACCTATGTACAGTTTGTAAATCATTTCGTTTCTACTCTTCAGTCTTCTTATTCCTTGTCTCGTAATGCAATTGTTCTGCTTCTCTCGCGTTTACTTTTAAAATTGGATTTTTTTATATGCTTCTCCAAACATGACTACATTTTTTCTTCATCAATTGATATTTTTTCTCCTTAAAAATGTAACCTTTGGAGCAACTACTCCAACGACTAAGCTGAAGGTGCTCTACCGCGTTCATTTTGAATTTTTATAATGACGTGCTCGTAATAGCTTTTTCAAAAATTATTTTCAAAAAACTAAATAAATTACAAATTTTTTGTAATTTTTTTTTGTATTTATTACGTATATTTTACGAACCACTTCACTCTCACTCTTTTTTTTAGTACCACACATACTCGAGAGTATACTCTATATTTTAGAGCAAACAGCGATTCTTTATCGTTATTAATTTTTTTTCTATGAATTACCAAAGTGAGTGGCAGATTTGCGCGAGAATGAAATTTTTAAATATCATAACTTAGTTCCTTCAACTTTTCAGGTATGTCAACCATTATACATGTAAGTCTCACGAGTTGACCTATCACTGGTATAAGGGAAGGGGGGTTAATACGAAACACCCGGTATTCTCCGAGGCTCCAAGATATTTCGATGAATATTATTTTCTTTCTAATTTTATTTCCAGATAATTAATTATGACTCGCCTCGAGGAGGAGTAAATGTAATCACTGAAAAAGGAGATATCACCATTAGCTACCTAATCATACAAAAATCTCAAATCACTGACTCTGGGAGATTTTATTGTTGCCCATCAAACGCCAAAAAAGCTAGTGTAATGGTTCATGTAGTACAAGGTGGGTACAAATGGAACATTCGAGAAACGTAAATTAATTTCTATTTTAGTGTATCGATACTATTTTTACTTCTTTCTGCGTAATGTACGAATTTCGAAAGACACGTGCGATAAATAGCCTACTCGTGTATAATTCAGGCGTAACGAAGAATTAAAATTTTTCGCATTGCCTATTCCATGAGGCTTTACTTTAAACATGCGTGGCTTTAATGTTTCAGCTGATAGTCCGGCAGCGATGCAAAAAAGCTCAACAAGTTTTCAAAATCCATCGATTCATATGTTCATGACGATATGTTCACTGCTTTTTATAAGTCTTCGATGATATTTAAATGTAAAAAAATGTGATAAATGACGTTAAAAATGTTAGTATAATATTTTATATAAAAAGAACACAAAAATGAAAAATTTGTACAGAAAATATACGGTCGTTTTGTAATTATAATTAATTTATTATTAAGCCTCGGAAAAGGACTCGGGCAACAGTGTAATCATGATGGTCGACGAGCGTGTTGTAGATTTGTGCCGTTGAGAAAGAAGAAGGAAAGTTGAAAAAAAAAAAGAAGTTTTATAAAAGAGAAAAACTTTATTACTTTACGATTCTTTTACTAAGTTTATTATGTTTTCAGCAAACGTGTCGCTCTGTATTGTTTAAATTTAACGAACCAAGCTAATTTTTTTCTTCCGACGATTTCCGTTGTATACTCGTTGTTACCATTAATGTAAATGTTTGTACGCAACATTGTTGTAACGGTTTCAGTAATATATTATTATCTAATTTATACGTGCAATTTTTTTCATTTTTCAATTTCAGCTTTTTTTCTTCTCCGGGAAAAAATTCGAAAGCTATATGGAATACAATATTTTTTGTTGCAAAGTTTTATAATGATTTAATGATTTTGAAATTTTTTGTTTTCTTTTTTTTTTTTAGTTGTTTACGTGAAAAGTTTGTGGATTGTATTTCGGTGGAGAGTTCATTTCTTATTCTTCTTTACTATTTTTATTCTAGTTGTACAGAAATGCTGATGCAATATTAATTAAGTTTTAGATTACGTCTAATATTATTTTGAGGAACAACTTCGATATGGGGGTAAATCCCCAATTATTCATTACCGTGATGCCTCTGATTTAATTACCGTTGAAATTTGTTGAAAATACAAACATTAATTATTCATGAGAAGAAAAAGTTAAAAAAATCTGTTCAAATCTATTTCTGTAAAACGAGTGAAGAAAGATGGCGGAAGTTTGAAAAAAATGGTAATTTCAGACTCTAATAATTATTGATTATCAAATGCGAAGTTCGCTCAATCGTCTCATTAAGTTATTTTATTTTATTTGCGTAAAATTTTAATTTTGGAAAAAAGGGGTCATAATGAAAGATCCTTTGATAATAGTTTTTTCGCTGTTTTGTCAAACATGTAGTAAGTATAAGTATTTAACTATTTATGCACATATAGCTACCATAGCATGCACAATATTCTCGCTTCATACATTTTAGTCATAATGATTATGAAATTTTCTTGAGTTACCATATAAATTTTTCATCAAGCTAACTAATTACAGTTGAAACTTGACAGCCTTTATAGACTTGACAATGTCAAATACAAGTAGTCAAATACGTATAAATTAGGCCTACATCTTTCAAATTCATCTCAAACATGACCTTTTAATATTCTTCCATTAGTGCAATTAAACGTACCTGCATTCTACAGTTTCTATACTGATTATTACTTTCAGCTTCAATTTAATATTTGGAAAGATTTCTTTTTCTCGAAATATTTTAAACCACATAACATAATTGTTACTCGCTGAGTAACATCAACAAATATCCTGAATATTTTGTTTTTTTTTTCTCCTTTAAGTTAGGACTTTACGTTTAGCAGGTTGCAAATCCGATTTCAAGTCAAAGTTTTTTGAACACTTGAATATTGAGTTTTTTTTCTCCGTGGAAAGTTGAAATCTACAATAATTGAGCGTAATGCAAAGAACGATGTTCATATGGATTGATTAAATAGTTAAATCCATTTAAATAGGCTCTTAATAAGATTTTTTACAGTTTAAAGAAATTTCAGCCATGTCGGCTCCGTTGAAAGTTTTTGCAAGATTTCTCAAAAACGAATGATTGGAATGTAATGAATTTTGGATGTGTTGTAAATAACAGTACTCCCGATAGCTGTACAAAGCGTCTTTTTTGATTATATGTCTGTAATAAAAATATCATCATGTAGAAAGGACTCTTCATTTTGGACAGTAATAATTTCGATAAGAAATGAGCAATCCAAGAAAATGTTCTGTACCGCCATCAAGGGTACTGTTATTTACAACATATCCAAAATTTATCAAAATCCATTCATTCGTTTTTAAGAAATCTTGCAAAAACTTTCAATGGAGCCGGTATGACTGAAATTTTTTCAAACTATAAAAAATCTAATTTATAGCTTTTTCAAGCGGATTTAACTATTTAATCAATATATGTAAACATTGTTCTTTGCATTATGCTCAGGATTTTCAACGTCTCAATGAGAAAAAAACTTAATATTCAAGTGTCCAAAAAACTCTTCCTTGAAGACAGACATGCAACCTGCGAAACGCGAAGTCCCGCTTTAATTCAATTCAGTAAAATGTCGTTTGAATCTCGAAAAAATTTCGGGCCAGCGAAGAAGAATTAAAGTTTAAAATAAATAAAATTACAATTTCAATAAAATGTAAAAAGAATACTTTTGAAAAAGTAGGTACCTATCTTGGTTCATACGCCGTACCTCTGTATCAAACCAATCAAATATCACAGATAACATCACAGATGATGACGTTTGCTTTCGCAACAAGATCAACCAATAGGAATAAAACAAGTTCATTGCTAAAAAAGAATGATCAAAAATTGCTTGTCAAGTTGTCAAATAAAGATATAGAAATATCGCGAAAGATCAGAAATTTGACATACATTTGTTTCGCTTGCTGTTTAATTTGTTAAATCATAAAATACCCGGTAACCTCGTTAATGTTCGATTGTGCCGTATGATTGAATATCATCACATCGTCGTCGGTAAGACTGTAATATTTACAGTTTGTTATTTTTTCGGTGTTCAAGATATCCACCGAACTGCCGTTATTTAAATTAGTGAATTTGTAGATATATTTTGTTTTTGTTATTTAATCTTTGTCTAAATATTTGAAATACATAGTAATGATACGCCTAATAAGTTCAAGAGATTTGTTGCGTGTGTGCGGTTTGATCTTTTGTGTAAGTAATATAGTGCCGGTGTTATCAGCATTACAAAGGGATGAATGTGAAGGTATTACATTTTTGAATTAATATTAATCTATAACCTTTCACAGCGTGTTTCTAACCGCATTCTAACTGTTCACAGTATGTTTCGGTATTATTGAGAAGTTCAGCTCAAATTTGTCCGAAGAACACCTAAAAGATCACAAATTAATAGAAGATGAATTCCGAAAATACTGCAAAGGGGCCAAAAATCGTGAAAATAGATTTGTAAGTATTTCAACTGACTGCATTACAGTCACATTACCTGAATGAATCTTTACTTACCTATTTTATTTTTTATTTTACAGTGTTATTATCTCGGAGGTTTAGAAGAATCAGCTACTGGCATCTTAAGCGAATTATCCAAACCATTAACCTATTCTTTACCAGTGCACAAAATTTGTGAAAAATTAAAGCGAAAAGATGCTCAAATTTGTGACTTGAGATACGGTACTTTATCCTATTTTACAATTTACACCCTTTATATGGCGTTTTGAAATTACTCCGATGTTATTCTGTATTTCTAGAAAAAGTCATCGATTTCAAAACTGTGGACCTACGAAAACTCAAAGTACGCGAGTTAAAGAATATCTTGAGCAATTGGGATGAAGAATGCGACGGCTGTTTAGAAAAATCCGATTTTATTAGCAGAATAGAAGAATTGAAGCCTAAATACGTCAGAGAAGAATTGTAACTTGGACTCCTTTTATCGACTCTTACCATCTCCTCGCAAAGATGTATTGAAATTCTACAAGTTGATCGTTTCCGTGTTGAAATGTTAGTTAATCGGCTTTAATATCTGTAAATAATTTAATTTCGTGGTCTTGAAGACATTAAGACTTCCTTTCAATTAAATCGTGATATTACAGCACACCTAGAATTTAATGTTTTATGTTTTGTAAGTATTTTTTAAGCATTTACTTACTTAACGTGATGTGTCCAGTTTTGTTATTATAAATTTACCCTAATGTTTTTTCCTCTAAGTTATTTATTCGATAAAAAATTTGTATATGAGAAAATATAATTTTTGTTGATAAATTTTCTTTTTTCTGAACACAAAAATATATTATGAAGAATTCAGTACTTAATTTAGCCACGTTGCCAAATATTATCATCTTAATTACAATTGTTATACCTAATTATTTAAATCTACAATAAGTTGGAATTTTAAAGTTTTAATAAATAAATCTAAAAACGTATAAATTTCAACTTATAACAAATGAAACACATAAACATACAAAAAGCAAAGGCACATTCGAACGCAACAAATATTTAAAAAAATATCGTATCAACATAAACATTGGGTAATAAAAACAACGAACAATATGATCACTTTCAACCTACTGAAATACGAAACCCTTGGCAATAAGATCTTTTCTAGCTTCTTTAATTTCCTGCAAAAAAGAAATCAGTATTACTGAAACTAGCCACGTACAAACGGATTCCATTCGACCAAATCTTACCATCTGTAGGTCTAGAGCATCTTGGTTGCAATCATTGAAATTGTATACTCTCCATAAAACAGTACCAGCAGAATACACCTGTCGAAAAACCAATAAGACTTCCATACACTATCCTCTACAGTGAAGCAAAAATATACCAACTAAAATATACTTGTTTGTAAGTACTTACGCCAAATATAAACACCGTGAGCACCGGAAGAAGTGAAATTAAACCTCTGTATTCGTTTATGATTTCTAATTCAATGAAATGGTATAATAATGCTAACCAAATAGATAAAAAGGCGCAAACAGCAGCCAACCAATCTATTAATTTGGTCATTTTGTGGAAATTTTTATAAATAAGCTTAACTATAACTTATGTTAGCATACGAATACCTTGAACATGTTCCGAAGGCGATGTTAACTAAAAAGAGCGAAAAAATTGCTTTTCGATAATATATTGTCGTACTTCCTGCCAATATTTCAATTTTACGAGTTCTACCTGTCGTACTTATCGGTCTTATCACCATTGACGTTATATAATAATCAAAATGTACAAAAGTTCGTCGGTGGTTAGCGAAAAAAAAAACAAAAATTTGAAATGTATGAATGAGAATGAAGTAAACGTAGTAAAACGAAATGTCACCTACATCAAGGTGGAGTGCAAGATTAGTTAATTTTTCGCAAAATAAATACAACGTAAGTAATAATTATTATTATTTATATCGCACAATAATCCAATGGATGAATGATGATAATGAAATTATTTGAATTTTTAATGTTTAATCTTCATTCATTATTTTCACAACGTAGTTTACAACTTCTTGAATGATTCGGAATCATTCATACAGATGAAGAATTTAAGCGCCAGTGTTACGAATCAATGAACTATTGAGTCATCTTTGGAAATCAAAAGAACTATATTACTCGTCTTCACACATCACGTTTCAGCATCCAATGAAACTAAAAAATAATATTCCTTTTCTGTTTTACTCACTGTTGCCATTACAATGTTGCCATACACCTAATCATGTTTTGTAAGCACAATTCTCCTTGCCCCTCGTACCGGCTATAGACCACCCTCCAACTTGCTCCCACTCCTGAATGATCTCCTTTATCAGTTTTCAGTTCTCATAAAAAGAAAATAAAAACCGTTCTGTTATTTTGCTGCAATTAAGTTCATGAAAAAGTTTGATTTGTCGATCATTTATGGTATTTTCGTTGTGATGTGTATCGAGTTGATTAATTATTGATTGCTTTAATTATTTATTTGGAATACCAAGTGCCATTATGTTAAAGTATTCTAGTATTTTAGTATTACTCTTTATCTCAAAGAGTATCGGTATAGGTACGATAATTGAATTTTTTATTCAAAAAGCAACAAAAACCTATTTTATTTTTTGGAATACTTTCGAAAACTGTTTGCACATTTCATGACCTTTAAATTTAAATTTTTTATAAACGTATATGGAGATAAGCAGTGTTACAAACACTAAGAAAAAAGCCAAGCTCGAGATAAATTTCGTTAAAGAAGTTTTGAGAATCTTGACAAAATAAAATCTTGGATATCTATAGTTTTTATAAAAAATATTATCATTTTCCTTTTTTCACTCACACAGATTTCAGTTCATTAGAAACACCGCCAGTATTTCCTACCAGCTATGTTACGAAAGCAATATTATATATTCCTTATTCGGAAATTGAGGAGCCATTTTATGCTTGGTATGATGCCGATAATTCCGTTAGCAGAGTTGACTATTACGGAGGTAATATTATCCTTGTGTTTTTCTTTTTTTTCTTTTTTACTTTTTTTCATGTAATTAATTGGTATTTTTTAAAGGTATGGTGAAGACATACCAGTTACAAAAAGAAAGCCAATACGGTACCATGCTGAAAATCGCGCCTATAACAACCGAAGAAAAAACAAACGCAGTCACATGTTTGCAAGTAAATGGGTCAGATGTAATAGGCGTTATTAAACCTCAAAATGTGTTACCCGATTTGACAAACTACAAAGTAATCGAAACGACTAAAATAGAATTTTAGGATATCTGGTGATTGATTTTATTACATGAAATTAATTCATGTTTTCAGTTAATCGGTAAGGAAATAATTCGTGGGATCGAGGCGGAAAAATGGCAGTTCACCGAAGTTGATGGACAGAAATTGACGAAGTACACAATATTTATTCAATACCAGGTTCGTTGGCTCGAATGTATGTACATATTTACAAAATAGGTCGCTTTGAACAAGTGTTTTTTTACAACCACACGTTTTCCTCGTTTGTAGAAATCGATGAAAGATCCCAATGTTCAGATACCTGTGCCAATTACATTCATCATGAAAGGCATGAATACAATTTTCGGATCACACTTCGATCATTACTGGATCGATTATGGATATTTTTCCGACGAAAAACCTGATCCATCTGTTTTTCAAATCACTAGTAAAAAATTTTGAACTGTAAATATTTTAAATTCTATTTTGAAATTATTTCTCACCTAAGGTATTAATTTTCTTTGTAGATATGCAATGTCAATCGTTCCCTGGACCTGGTATCGATCACGTTTATACCTTTAATCCAATTCGCGAATTTGTTGAAGGATATGATAATCACGTAGATGTAGCTTTTGATAAGTATAAAAAATCTCACAACAAAGATTACAACGACAAAGAACATCCTTTCAGAAGAGAAGCTTTCAAACATAACGCTAGGTAAAACGAGCAAACTATGTGATCATGTAGCTGAGTAACCCTTCGTTAATTTCCTTCGCCATAACATTTAAATGCAGATTCATTCATTCAAAAAATCGTGCCAACTTAGGATTTTCTCTAGCTGTCAATATTCTAGCCGATAAGACACCGACAGAATTACGTGCCCTTAGAGGTCGTAGATATTCTCCAGGCTACAACGGTGGTCAACCTTTCCCTTACGATGCTGAAGAAGAAATCAAAGCAGCCCCTGATAATTTTGATTGGAGAATTTATGGAGCTGTCACCCCAGTTAAAGGTATAGTTTAGACTGCCTCAAAGGTCTTTTCTTAATTCGAATATTAATTCGTGAATAATCTTTTGCACAGATCAATCAGTTTGTGGATCTTGTTGGAGTTTTGGAACAACAGGAGCAATCGAAGGTGAATATTTCGTTCACACAAAGGGTACATTACTTCGCTTATCTCAACAAGTGAGTATCACTTTTAAAGTTACTCGTGTGGTATTTTTATAAGTACGTAGCGGGATTTAATAAAAGTATTTACATTCAACTGTACATTTATAGTTCAAAGATTCCCTGTTATCGTGGTAAGATTAAAAATTCTATTTACTTTATGATGAACTATTTAGCATATTAAATCATATGAGTCACAAGGAAAGTTCTTCAAATGCATAGTACGACTGATGAATGATTTTTTCAGGCTTTGATTGACTGCAGTTGGGGATATGGTAATAACGGTTGTGACGGTGGAGAAGATTTCAGATCATATGAGTGGATGTTGAAACACGGTGGTATCCCTACAGAAGATGAATACGGTCCATATTATGGACAGGTAATCTAAACGAAGTATTTTCATTTATCACTTCAAAAACCTAACTTTGAATTTTTTCTCGTAATATGATTCAGGATGGATACTGCCACGTGCAAAATGTAACCCTATCGGCTAAAATTACTGGTTGGGTGAACGTAACCGTTGGTAGCGAAGATGCTCTCAAAGTAGCTTTACTAAAACATGGTCCTATTTCCATAGCGATTGATGCATCACATCGTACCTTCTCATTCTACTCAAATGGAGTTTATTATGAACCTAAATGCGGTAAGACTACGCTTTATATTTTCTGCATACAACTTTTGATTCAGTATCATTTCACGAAATGATTACCATTTATAGGAAATACTCCGGATGGACTGGATCATGCTGTGCTGTTAGTGGGATACGGAACATTATTCGATAAAAAATATTGGCTCGTGAAAAATTCTTGGTCCAACTATTGGGGAAATGATGGTTACGTTTTAATGGCCATTGAAGATAACAACTGCGGTGTTATGACTTCTCCAACGTATGTCACGTTTTGAGAGTTTAAACTGTAATCAAAATTACGAATTTGATACAAAGACATTATTGTGATGATTTTTTTTTTAATTTTTATTTTATATCCAATCAAAAAATATTTTGGTAGAAAGGAGAATACGGATGAATGAGGATTTATATTTTTATATTACGTAATGGGTTTTTAATTTCGATGGTTCCTAAAAAATTATTTTTGGATGTAAGTAGGTAATAGACTAGTATAAGTATATAGATTATGCATTTAGAAGCAACATTTGTGTTTTAATATTTGTAACTGCGAATATTGAAATGTGATAAAATTGTGATTCATTTTATGCGCTATTAAAATTTTATTTAAGTATAAGTTTTAAAGATGAAGATAATATAAGCATAATATTGACCATACCTACTTACGTGTTATTTTGAGAATTTTTACTGACGAATTCATTCACATTGAATCAGCTAACTTTTTAATTGAAACTATCGTCAAAAGAATTGTTTCGAAATTAAATCAACAAAATAAAATATTACCTATTTGAATTTTGAAAAAAGGCCACGTGGCTGGCAAAGCAAGCCTAAAATTCTCTAAACCTATAGCCCATTTCATCCATGGGAAAAATCATTTTTAACAACTTTCTTCGAAGATAATTCGCTCATAAAATACGTATTATCAATTTTTAAAACAATTAAGCTGTGATTTATTGGTTGCTTCATCGCTTTAATACATTTTTTTCCTAAAATAAAAAACTAGTACAAAAAAAGTTTACCTATACACCTACCTTCACCATTTTTTATTGCAACAAATTACTAAAATATGGTGAGGAAAATAATTTTCTAGATTTGACTTCGTTGTATCAATATTTTAACTTTTGTATTGTAAAATTAAATAATAAAAAGGCTATAGGGAGACAAACGCAGGTAAATTTGCGTCGGTGGATTTTTGAAATGATTCTCTCGACTCAGATGGTAGGTGCTCGAAGTACATATGAAATCAATGTTTTAGACTACCAACCAAATGGTTTTTGAGGGAAGTCTTTTGCTCAAAAAACACCGATGATTTTTTGGAAAGTGTTATATATCTATATGAGAGGCATCTTTGAACAAAATCAACATCCACCTATCTCCATAATTTACCCCTGAGATGTTTTTTTTAATTCAACTTTTTTTTCCAGTAAGGATTGCTCCCAGAAACCGTCAACGGGCCCCGAATCCCTATACAGCCCAAAGACACCCTTAATAGGCCTCAATCTTCCCTATATGGCCCCCGGATACCCTTAATGGCCTCCAGATACCCTTAATGGCCCCCAGATACCCTTAATGGCACTTCATCCCAGTTATATAACCTCCAGATGCCCTTATAAGCCACAAAGTATTTTTATACAGCCCGCAAGCACCCTTGACAGCCTTCAAGCTCCCTTATATAACTCCCAAACACACATACTGGCCTCCAGGCTCTCTTATATGACTCCTAGTTCTCCTTTAATAGCCTGCAGACCCCCTGTGTAGCTTTCAGATACCTTTAGAAACCTCCAGACGCTGTCAATAGGCCCTGTGCGTCCATATAGCTCCAATACGCTCTCACTAGCCCCCAATCTTCCTTATGTTGCCTCCAGACGTCCTTAATAACCTCAAGTCCCCTTATATAGTCCACAGATGTCCTTACTGACCTTCAAGTTTTCTTATATAAGCTCTATTTGCACTTCAATAGACTCTACACCGCCTTTATAGCCCTCAGATGCCCTTATATAGCCTACAGACGCTGTCAATAAGCCCCGTGCTCTCATATAGCCCCAAGGAACCCTTTATAGGCCTCAAGCCCGCTCTTTATAGCCCCCCAGACCGTCTATTTAGGTCCCAGGCACCCTCAATAGGCCCCGTGCCCCCATATGGCCGAAATACGCCATCAATGAGTCTTGTGCCCCATATAGACCCAAGATGCCTTTAATAGCCTTCAAGCTCCCTAATATAGCTCCTTATTAGCCCCAAGTCCTCTTATAAAGCGCCTAGTTGCCATTCAATAACCTCCTGACCACCTATATAGCTTCCAGATGCCCTTAGTAGCCTTCAAGCCCCCTTATATAGCTCTGATTTGCACTTCAATAGCCTCTAGACGGTGAAAACCCACTCAAAAACCACAGTTCTGTAAAGGAGTGCAATAAGTCTGAATAATCGAACCCTGCTCCCCTCCCAGTCTTTTTTTTACATACCAAATTTAAACTTCCTATTGGTACGGTGATTGGGGGGGGGCAGCTCTTTTTCAGGGTCAAAAAGAGGGAAATCCTGCATATTTCCCCTTCTAATTGGCCTAGAAAGCTGATTTTTTGATATGTAATGCAACTTTAGGTTCTCTATTGATTGGCTCAAAAAGAAACAATTTTTGCAGGTTCGGACCCTTAGCACTCCCTCCTCGAAAATTAGGGATAACCCGAATTAGAGCGATTTTGTTCAGTATCGAGCGAAATAAATGACCTACTACCAAATTATCGTCTACTAATCATTAATATTATTTTCAATATTAAAATTAAATTTGAAATATATGAAACATTTATTTTAATATTAAAAATACATAACAAAAAAGCGCACTGATGTTATAACTATATCAGCCGCATAGTACTTTTTCATTTATCTGATAGGTAATACTTGATTATCGTCATTCTGTACAAAATAGATAAATAATATGGTAATTATCTTTAGTTTATTACCGGTCTATTATTATAGGAATCAACAATTAAATTTCATTGCATATCTATTTACATAACACTAACAGTTACCTAACATATCTTATTATTTAAGATTTTATTCTGACAAGTGATGGTGTTTCGATTCGATAAGAGGAAAAAACAAGTAAGCATAAGACAGGCAGTGTTGATGGTACAAAAATATGAGAAAAAGGAGAAGGGAAGGCACACAGTGAAATCTTCGCCCGAATCCCAATTCTGATAAATCCGGTAATCGTAAAAATGCATCAAACCACTTGAACATAATAATATTGGTTTAATAATAAATAATTATTAAACTTAGGAATGCTTTTAATAATAAATCAAGTAAAACAGTCGTCGCACATCCATAAAATAAAAATTAGTTCACATTTCACATCCACTTAATATACAAGTATTAGGTAATGGAAAACTGCTCAACATATTATATGAGGATTCTGATTCGATAAGATGAAATGAGTAATATCATTGCAACAATTAGATATGTACTTAAACCTAGAAAGATTGTTGGTTAAAATGGTGGATTTTTCATTGGTCCAAATTTGATAATAAATAAAAATGGAAAAGCGTAACATAGCTATAAAACTACGATCTAAAATATTAGGTAGGTAAATCAATAAAAGAAATATGTAGTGTGAGCTCAAAACTAAATACATTATACACTTTTTAACGAGCTGGAAAAGTTCTAACGAAGCAAAAGGTAAGTAAATTCATGTCTATTAAAAGTTATAATCCGTATTTTATCAATAAAAAGCTACAACTACCTATATAATTATTTACCTATTATATTTACATTAATAAAGACAATAACACAACACAAATCCGTGTGGAAGCGAAATCATGGCTGTAGAACCTTTGAAATCAGCATATTTATACAGAATAAAATACACCTTAACAGATTAAACACTAAACACATCCGGTATTTGGCATATATTGATTGTCTCGTCGGATCCAAAGAAATAGGCAAATTCCACATGCTAAGTAGATAGGTACATACATTATAATATAGGAAATACATTTATAGTATTCAGTCGTTTTAGTAACATATGTAGAAGGAAATTGATTATATGTACAACCAATGACGAGATCGGAATCTAGTAACTTTTTTTGATCGTTTTAGTAAAGTATGTTCTTCAACTGGAGTAATACTGTAAGCGACTCGCTGAAAATAAATAAAAATAAAAATAACGTTTACAGTTCGTGTAAACTTCATGTTGGTAAAGTAAATCGCGTAATTAGTACATAATTACTTCTTTGAATGATCCTGGAGACTGGATTAATTGAGTAATCATAAAAAATGGTATCATCAAAATGGAGGATAACGCCAATCCCCATCCTATCCATTCGGCCCATACGGGATACAAATAATCGTTGTATCGTAACGGTTCGTGATACAATAATGCGAATACGACGACACCCTGTATACATGTAATTATTTGTTTTGTTAGTAACGTATTAACCATAAACGTAGGTAAGTAAAGTACGAATACGTCGAGTAGCTGTAATAATAAAGCATACAATGATGAACGAAGGACTGATAAATTTCCAGCAAATTCTCCAATACAATCCTGGCCGGTGACCAAGCATTAGTTCAACATCACCAGTAAAACGTTCCAGACCTTAAAAATTAAAAATTAAATAACTCTTTGTATCTTTAAAGTAGAAAATTTTTATATAATTTTAAGAATCACATTACCATAGAACCAAGAAACAGCAATCGCTTCAAATAAAGCTGAGCACAATAAAGATATACCGGCTGAGTAAGTATCGAATAAATGGAACATATAAATGCCACCCTACAAATGCATACAAAAAACGTAGAAATTTGAACGTATCCGAGTGTATTATTTGAAGGGAGCATATTTTTAGTGTTTTTCTAATCAGAAAAATGTACCTACTGGAGTGACATTAATGGTAGCGACGCTAAATGAAACACAAATGGCGCAAAAAGTGAATATTTCTCTAGCGTATTTTTTACGTGCGAAAAACAAACAAAATTCGTCCATTAGTCCGGTGATAACGCATTCTAAACCACCCATCTGAAATATGATCGATATGATATGTCATCAAGCGGATTAACACCAGGCAGAAGGCTTATAAAAATCACTAGCACTAACCGCAGAATCAATTCCCAACATTATCAACATGAAGAAAAACAACACCGACCATACATGAGATCCTGGTAAAGTTGCTACAGCTTCTGGATACACTTGGAATACCAAACCAGGCCCTGCACACAAATAAGATTAGTAAATATTTATTCAAATTCGTAGTTGCGAAATGACCTCAAAAACGATATAGTAAAAAAAGTCTGCTCCTACAAGTCAAGCTCTCTCGATGGTCCAGATTCATCAACAGATCAACGGTTGATGGCCAAATGTGTACTGTTAAGAGTTGACTATCAATAGTGGACCATCAAGATGCAGACTGTCGACAATAGACCATCAATATCCAGATTACTAACATATTGGATGACAAGTTAAATGTTGAAAAAAAAAGGCTAAGCAAATTTTCGAAATTTTTTATGTTGCCACTACTCCAGTTCCAGCAAAAGTCCAAATTTCATCTGAAATGATGTAACTTTTAAAAAATTCGCGATTTCTGTTCAACATTAGGAATTTTGAAAATAGCTTAGCATTTTATTCATCATTCAACTTTCTAGTCAAACATAGGTAATACAACTGTTGACGATCCATCCAGGCCATTAACATCATCACGGTCATCAAAATCTGAACAATCCGGACTTTGATGAGCCACTGCTGATGGTCAACTGTTGATGCTACAACTGATTGCATAAATCTGTATATCAAACATCTTTCGATGTTAACATGGGGATTATTTACGTAGAAAAACTGCACTAGGAGCAGTGGTTATTTACTATAAAACTGTAGTTTTGAGTAGTTATCCAGCACACATTAGTAATGCCTTAATACTCGGTTTACTACTGAATAGTAATGTTTCATTGTACAGTAGTAGCGTTTTAATAGATATTTATCACTGTAAAGTGGTTGTGTAGTAGTTACTTACTACATGCAGTAATATTTTACTGCTCAAAGTTCCACACGAGATAATTTTAATACTCTTAGGAGAAGTATGTTAGAAAAATGTACATAAAGTTTTACTAGGCGATAAATGTCATTGCGTATAATTAAGAGTTCTGGCAAGCCCCAGTGGTAAATGTAAGTACATCTCCAGTAGTATTTTCGTTTTGTAAGTAGTAAACATAGATAGAATACTCAGTGTTAGTAATCAGTGTGGTTCCCTAGTGGGGGTTCAACCAGTGGCAATGCACCACTACTGCTAAATGGTGTAAGTATTTGAGTAGTAACGTAATAGTGCTAGTGACGCAGATAACTCAGTGATTTTTCACTATTACAGATTACACTCTTCAGTAGTAGTAATAAATTACTACTGGAAAACTGTACTAGGAAACCATACTGATTTTTCAATAGTATACTAGTGCGGCTTTTCTGCACGGGTAAAACTGAAATGTTGCAATAATTGTTTATAGTTGATGTTCAAAATTGATTTCAGAGGGGAGGAGGGGGTTGAGAAATTTCCTTCTTATTCAGAAAATAAAGAAAATTTTCCAAAATTGACATTTTTTTTGAAGCAATTTTGAAAAAGGAAATAATGGTAGAACTTGCTCTGAATCAGGCCCGGCGAGGGGGGGGGGCAAAAGGGGCAAGATGCCCAGGGCCCCAGCTGTTTTCAAGGGCCCCGCGAATTCGCAAAAAAATGAAATAAAAAATAAAATAAATAAAAAAATAAG
>FIZR01015257.1:0-13529 GCA_900060175.1 Ferrisia virgata
GTGGACAGATTTTTATGGCATGAAATGACATCAGTGGACTTATTTTATGAAGGATCAATTTTATGATTTTAAGTTGAAATATCAAGAAAAATTAGAGATGTGACATCTGTGGACTTATTTTATAAAGGATTGATTTTGTGATTTGTAGTTGAAATGTTGAGGAAAATTAGAGATGCTATTAGTAGACAATCGATAGTGTGACGTCATCATTAGATTGACATCAGTGGAAAGATTTTTACTGCGTGGAATGACATCAATGGACTTATTGTATGAAGGATTGATTGTATTATTTTAACTTGAAATGTTGAAAAAAATTAGAGATGTGAAATCCGTGGACTTATTTCATGAAGGATTGATTTTATGATTTCAAGTTGAAATGTTGATGCAGATTAAAGATGTTTAAAGTTGACCCATAAGCAGTTAACCTTAATTCTGGATTTATTTCATGATTATAGTACGTTGAAATAATAAGGAAAATTAGGAAAGTTAACCCGTCAACATCGGCCTTGACGTCGAATTGATTCTATGATTTTGAGTTGAAATGTCGTCATCAGTTGACTTTGATCCTGAATTGATTTTAAGATTTCAAGTGTTCATGTCAAGATAAATTACTTGACCTTGACCCCAGTTTATTTTTATGACTTTAAGTTGAAATATTGAGGATAATTAGTTGACTTTGATCCTGGTTGATTATATGATTTTAAACTTAAATGTTGATAAAAATGACAAATGTGTAACAGTGCAGTCCACAGTTGATCCGTCATTGGTTTACCCATCAACAGTAGACTTTGACCTTGGTTGATTTTGTGATCTCAAGTTGAAATGTTGAAGGTGCGACGAAAATTATTTGTTGAGGAACAGTGAATATAAGAGCTGGTATTGAGAAAATTGAAATGTAAAAAAAAAATTTTAATTTAAAACATTGAAAAAATTGATAAATTTAATTTGAAATTTTTGAGTTGATTATGAATGATTTTTGCACTTTACGTTAAACTGTGGACACGAATGTTTAACTAAAAAAATTGAAAAAATAGAAAAATGAAATAAGTTAAAAATAATCAAAAAATTAAATAACAAAAAATAAAAAAATTGAATAATTAAAAATTAAAAAATTAAAATATAAGAAAATAACAAAAATTTTAAAAAAATTGAAAAATTCAATAACAAAAAAATTAAAAAGTTGGACAGTTAAAAATTGAAAAATTAAAATATAAGAAAATAACAAAAATTGAAAAAAAAATTTTAATTGAAAAATTAAAAATAACAAAAATAAAAACAAATGATAAAACTATTAACCGAAAACTGGTGATGATAGATGATTGTATGATTTTTATTTTTCTGGGAAACAATAAAATCAAATGTCAAAATGGAGTGAAGAGAAGAGTAAATGTTCGTAATTGCAAATTTTTTATTAAAAACTCGTGATGAAAGATAATTATGAATAATTTTTACATTTGATGTGAAAATTTTGACGCAAATTTTTGATTAAAAACTCGTGATGAAAGATAATTATGAATAATTTCTACATTTTATGTGAAAATCTTGACTTGTATTGGATTTAGTATTTTTCCCTGAAAGGGACACTTGTCTCAATTTTTGTTGTTTTTTTTTTTTTGGAAAATTATCAATTTGAGGACTTAATATAGTTCCACCCTCTTTTGAGTTGCGGGCACTACATTTTATGCGGGAGGTATTCAACTAAAAATCAACCAGCCTTGTGAGTTTGTTTCGCAGATCGATTGAGAATGAAATGCTCAAAAATCCGCACTGAAAGATGAATCATAGTTCAACTAAATTACACCAAATCATACCATTACCGGGTAATACAAAAGCACTAAGTAGTAGGTATTTCTTGATACTGAATTATTCTGATGCTTACGTATTAAAGCTCCAATATACAATACTGTTGTATGTACATCGCTTAAAAACAAGGAAGAGAAAGAATGAAAAAAAAGGAAAGAATAAGAAAAAGAAGAAGAAGAAGAAGAAGAATAGGAAAACACATCGAAAGAGAAGAGATAAATGAAAAACCTCGTTGTTGTCGTAGTGAGCCGCCACCACCGAAAGAAAATCGACGATTACGATTTTATGGCATATCATAATATAACAGTGTAGCAGTGCGCAATGGTAGAGAGGTACACAGCTACTGAACAACAGCTGACGACAAGAAGACGAAAATGCTCGGTCGAGTTAGACGTGTTGCCGGTAATGACCGGATCGTGATGAGCATTTCACGGCTGGGATTACGTTTAAATGACACCGCAATTGTGCGATACGGGCCAAGTGTCGCTGTTTAACATTAATCAAAAACACTTCTTTTCGTTTTCCCGATTATTCGCGTCGCTCGTCGAAGTCGTCGTAGTTGTAGTACTATCATCGCTGCGATTTCTATTCGCTCCTTCTCTGCTTAAAAGTTATACTGCACCTTGTATCAATACATCGTACTGTGTATATACTACCGGAGCTTGGTTCGTTGATCTTTACAGCAGGGATTTGGAATCTACGAAGACGTTGTTGTTGTTGTTGTCAGTCAGTCAGTCAGTCAAATTAATCAACGACACGATGCGATGTGCGATTCGGTTACCAATTTTAGGTGGCTCACCGAGTACCTATGCATAGTGCTTATACCAATTTACGAGTATCGAAGGATTTTAAAATTAGGTCATCCATATTAAATAAGTATAACTGCTCGAATCGAGTTTAGAATTGAAATACTTGATACTTGTTACTTACTGGTTGTAAATTAGCATTTACTGATGCGGAGAGTGGTACATGCGCGATCATCCGAGTATAAAAATGCTACCTAAATGGTAATTTAATAACGCTCGCTAAATAGGTATAGCTTGTACCTGCCTACGTATATTTCTGGTGACAGACCGTCGTCGTCGTCTTCGTCGGTGAGCATCTGAGCACCCATCAGCGAGTAAACGTTTCGCTTTATGAATTCTATATAGTTTTTTGACTCCGTTCGGTGCGTCCGGCGTCTTGTAGTGGTTTACCAATTGAAACGCTTTATGAGTTATTCAATGCTTCTTCGTGCTGGTTCTTGTTGTGTGACACGAGATACTTCGCTGCTGGTGTCTTCGCGTCTGTTGCTTTCCAACCGAACGACGAGAAGAATACTTTTATACTCATTCATTTCATCTTGTCGCATCTTCACCGCAGCGCTGATTCAGTCGAAGTCGTAAATACGGGCGCCAATTCATATACATATGTATAGTATACTTAACCAAACGACGTCGTAAATGTCATCGAAAAAACTCGTCAGAGAGTCATCCTTAGTACATGTAATGTACCTATACCTACTAGAAAAGACATAGGTGATGGTGTTGTAGACCAAATCCACAAGCGAGCTGGTAATTTGCGCGGATTATCGTAATTGTATGACCTGGCGAATTAGCCTAACGCGTTTAGATGAAGTGATAAGAAGGGTGAGACGTGATACCGAAATGGCAAATCACTTATACGGAAATTTATATCCATTATAGAAAATGGCCCAGCTCGTTTGAAATTACTTCTACTGCTGTATAGCCAGTGATTCTGGTATATGCTTATTTATACTTTTTAAAGTGTGACTAATGAGCACGAGCTATCGCTTCCAGTTCTTCTTTTTTGCTACTTGTCGTCGTTTTCTTTTTTTTTTTTTTTTTTCAAGTCGTTGTTAAATATCTGATGAATGCGCGCATATATTTTTCTCGGTATGTATATGTACTATTTCGCCTGCGATTGATGTAAATGTCCACCGATATAACGGATTTTTACATCGCATCGGTTTCATTCATAGTACGTATTTAGTTTACTGCATACTTTACTTACCTACGTCTATGCAAATTTATACACTCGAATTACTGATTTAAAGTGAAACTACCTATCTACCTAGTTGGTATGTGTCGTGTGCTTTCGGACGGTGCATAGAAAATAAATATAAATAATTCTTAGAATAAAATATAAATAAATATTTTATTGACGAAATGCTGATCGTAAATTTCAGTAGTATTCGTGTCGTAAAGACTTGTTGAGTGAGAGGCAGTGGATTCCTACTCCTATGTATCCCATATCTGCGAATTGGGACAAACATAGCTGAAAAAAATATCATTAATCCTTTGAATTTACCTCCTGCCTGAAGCTCATTCTCGAACCCTAATACTCGTCATATGCATAGCAGACCATGTCAAGATGAAAAAAAGAATGTCACAATAGTTGACGAAATTTTTAGATGAGGATAAGGTTAATTTTATGGATAGACGTGTAGCTTATGGCTTGTGAATAGAGTGCGCAAGAGGTGGAGAGTTTATTTTTACTATTGCTAAGAGATCATAATATTGTAATGAGATTGTACGAAATGCTGATAAATGTCCAGGTGGTGGGATCTCATATTCGTCTGCAACTTATTTTTAAATTCAAAATTCAAATGTTTAGTGATTTTTGATTTGATTTTTTCTCCCTTTTTTTCGTAGGTATATTTTGAATTATATTCAAGTAATATTTTGAATTTTTTTAGCCTGATTTTCTATGTCATATTGTCAATGAAAATCATGCTATTACAGTCTATCGACCAATTGTTTTGGGGTCCTAGAAGACCATTGAGACAGTTTTTGGCCATGTCAGATATTTATATTTATTTTATTTTTTTATGTATTTTTTTTTCTCGAACATTAAAATTATTTACTGTGCTCGATACTGACCAAAATCGCTCCAATTTGGTTAATCGGCCAAGTTTACGGCAAATTAGAGCTATATATGAGTGAGGATGACCTCGGGTCAAAATTCAGTTTGGCCCAATTTCGGGGGAGAGGGTGCCGAGGGGCCAAAAACACAAAAATTATTGTTTTTTGAGTCAATCTATAGAGAATCCAATGTTGTATAACATATCTAAAAATTAACCACCTAGGACAATTAAGAGGGAAGATGTGAGGGTTTTCCCCCTACCTGACCTTGGAAAAAGGGCCGTCATCAAAATGAGCTAGGAAGTTGAAATTTGGTATGTACAGTCAGTAGAGCCTTTAGAGGTGCCCTTTGGGGGCCCGACTTTTCAGTAAAATTTCACCTTCTCGTAGACCTAGAAATGTGTTTTTTTGGTCAGGTTTTCTCATTTTTTTCAGTTTGTTCCTCACATAACTCCCCTTTGAAATTGAGCTAGAAAGTTGAAATTAGGTATGTATGTACAATCAATCAGTAAGAACGCAGGTGTGCCTTTTGGGGGTTTTGAGTTTTTAACCCCATTGAACCCTTTCTATCCTCAATGCTGATTAGGAAAAAGGCATCGGAAATAAAGAGATGCTTTTTTTTAAATTTTTTTCAATTTGGACATTTTTCAAGATGTAAAGTAAGATTTTTACGCTTAACAATTGTTTCTTCATTTTAAACGTTTTTTTGAGGATTCTTTCAATTTTTATTTTTTTTTACGTGGAAAAATAACGTTATGAATGAATTTTTAATTTTTTTATTCATTAAAAATCCAAAATTAACGCTTTTTAAAGATACTTTTTTTCGCTTTTTTTTTGTAATTTTTTTGGACTGGTTGAATGACTTTTTAAATAGTTTTTGCCTTTATTCTACACATTTTTGGACGAATTTTTTCGTTTTTTTTTGTTTTTTGCAATTCCCGATCTGTAATGTTACATTTTGAACAGCCTTTTCAAAATTTTATGTTTTCTGAAAAGTTTTTCAGATTTTTTGTAACTTTTTAGACATTATGAACTACTTATCCATCATTAGTTTTTTGAAAATTCAATTATTTTTTCGATCTTTGAACTGTAGTAAAATATTTTGCATAATTTTTTCATCTTTTTACTCTTAATAAACCAAAAATCTACTTTTTGGAATGTTTTTTTTTTCATTTTTTATAAATGTTTGAGCTCGTTTTTTCTGTATTTTACATATTTTTTTGATTTTTTTTAGATTTTTACGTTTTTTGAGATGTTTTACTCCTTTTTAGAAATTTCTTCAGTTTTTACTGACTTTTCAAGGAAAGTGGAATTTTAAACACATGTTTAATCCTTTTGAACGTCTTTTTCAACGCTTTCATTAACCTGATTTTTTATGCCATATTTTCAATGAAAACCAGACCGACCCAAGGTGGTTGAGGGAAAGTATCAACGAAATCTGTTTTGGGGTCCTAGAAGACAATTACAACCACTTTTGACCAAATGAGATGTTTATTTTAATTATTTTATTTTTTTATCGGTTACTAAACATCATTTGCTCAGCATCAAATTTGGGGGATGAGTATTGAGGGGGCCAAACTACCAAAATTGTTCCTTTTTAGCCAACCGACAAACAATCAAAGGTTGTATTACATATCAAAAAATCAGCTTTCTAGGTCAATTAGGAGGTGAAATATAAAAGTTTTTCCCCTTTTTGATCTTGAATAAAGGCTGTTCCTCCCCTATCGCTCTTCCAAATTGAGATACGAAGTTAAAATTAGATATGTAGACGTAGTCAGGGTCATGTATGTGAATTTTGGGAGTTTCGATTTTTCAGTCTCATTGTACCACTTCACAACCCTGAAAAGTTTGTTTTTTTTGTTGGTTTTTCTTACGTTTTGAGTTTGTTCTTCGCATCACTCCCCCCCCGTCTTAGATGTGCTTTTTGGTAGTGTCAACTGTTCAGCTTCATTGCACCTTCCCCCTCGTCACCACCATCACTCGTACCACTGATTAAGCGATGTTTTTCTTTCAATTCTCGTAATTATAACATGATCACGCTTTTTCGATTTTTAAACTGTATATTAACATTTTAAACGGTTTTTTCCCAATATTTTTTACGGTCTTTTGAAATTTTTACCAATTTTTACGTTTTTTAAGGTGTAAAATGACGTTTTGATTTTTTTTTTCAAATTTTCATTTTTTAGGAAACTGTTTTAGTTATTTTTTTGACGTTTGAGCCAACAAATGGCATTCTGAACGTTTTTTTTTTTTTTTTTTCTTGAATATGTCTAGCTATAAAATAACCTTTTAGATGATTTTATCATCTTTTTACACTTCGGATACTAAAGATTAAAGTTTTTGAATGAAGTTTTCGATTTTTTGAAATTTTTTGAAGTGTTAAATAACATTTTAAGCATTTTTTTTTTAACTTTTTTAATTTTATATGACTTCTTATGATGTTTTAAAAAGATTTTTCATTTTGGAAATTTTTCATTTTTTTTGTAATTTTTCAGCTGTAAAATGACATTTTAACAAACTTTACAAAAATTTTCACATTTTTTCAATTTTTTTCAATTTTTTCAATTTTTTTAATTGTTTTGGACTTTTTAGTTGAAAAATTTTTAGATTGTAAATATTTTTAGTTCATTAGAAAATATTTTTCAGTTTTTTGAGATTTTTTCGATTTTTATGTTTTTTGAAAAATAAAATGACGTTATGTACGATTTTTTCCCCAAAATTTCACCGATTCTTAGTAAAATTTTTGTCCAGTTTGGTGTTACTTTTCTACTAAAAAAATGATGTGTTTTAAACAAATTTTTCTTTATTTTGATCGTTTTTTCAAATAGTCGTTTATCTTCTTTTGCGATATTTGAAGTGTAAAATGACATTATGAACAATTTTCTGATATTTCTACGCATTGAAAATGAGAAATTAACGTTTTTCAATGATTTTTCCAGTTTTTTTGTGAATATTCGAGCTGTAGACTGATATTTTGAACGATTTTGCCATCATTTTAAACCTTTCTTTTTTTAAAACTTCATTTATTTTTTTTTTTTTGCGATTTTTGAGTTGTAAAATGATCAATTAAGCAATTTTTTCAACTTTTTTGATATTCTAGATATTTGAATTTTCGATCTGCAAATGCCGAAAACAAACCACAATGCGACCTAAAACATAAGTGATAACGTAGAAACTACAGAAAAGTAGATAAAATACGGAAAAAGAATATAAACCGAATCTTCGCTTAAGTGTAACATCGTTAACCGACATTTAAATTAGATGTTCGAATTTCTTGGGCAATTCGCGTAGGCATTATATGTAGTTCGAGGTTAAAAATAAGTACAAATATATCTACCTATCTACCTATCTACCTGAGCCTATCTGTAGTCCAAGTCTAACGTGTATACAGTAAATTAACAACGACGACGATGACGACGAAAGGCCGCGTACAAATGATGGGAACCTGGACAGGTGACGACAAATACAATACCTAATACTCGTATGTGTTTCGGGGCCAGTCGAGTCGTCGTAATAAAAACGCCGTCCGAAAGGTTTTGCGGCGCGGATCGGTTCAGCAATAATAAGGAAAAACGACGTAAAACCCGAAAGAAAAGACTCATTCGTGAGGTGCACACTGCAGGCAAAGTGAACAGAAAAGGATAGTTGGAGGAATACCACATGTATATAGCATGCAAGTGTACCCTCACGATACATAAAGAAAGACAAGAAAACCAAGCGAAAATGGAAGAAGAAAAAAGAAAAAAGGCCATCGGGAAAATCGTACCGTATACGTAGGAATAACGAACGAGCAAAAGAACGACGTACGACAAATTGGGCACCGTTAATGAAAATAGGAAAGGCGTACGTGGCCAGGACCTGGTCACAACCGCAAATTAGTTTGTCTGCCGTCGTACTCTGTCCATTCGGTGTAACGTTCGACAGAGGGTGACAATAGAATTAGGTGTGAGCGATCGTTAAAAAGAAATAATTACCAAGAAACGACGTGTAACGACTTTTTTTTATGACCTTTTCTCCTCGGTTTGGGCTGAAATAGGCGGCCTCGATTGTGACGTTTGTTTGACATATATATTTTTTTCTTTTTAATTCGACCTCGTGTGCGATGAAAAGTCGCTGGTGTGCTGATTAGTTGGGTATTTCACCATTTCCTCGTATCCGTGAGATATTTATAATCCCATTCAAAAAGGGTGTGGGGAAACACTAATGAGCTGTGGATGATTTTAGTATGATCTATGGTGAAGTTGAATGTGCGATTATGGAGTTGGGTATAACGAGAATTCTTGTGGATAGCGCCTTCATTGAAAAGGTTTGTTCTCGGTCGAAGAAATCGAAATTCATGCACGTGTGAAATTTTCACAGCGAGCACAGCCACAGGGAAACTTCGATCGCTTCCCAGGTAATGTTGAATTAGCCGCTTTGAAAATTTTTCCTGCAAAATTTCTTTGCAGTTCTTTACTTCTGATTATTTTTTTTTTTTTCCAAATAAAAATATTCTACAAAACGAAGAATATTCAATGTTTGAAAAGGGGGAGGGTATGGGGGTATTTCGAAAATGGTAAATTTCTTCAATCTATATCTACCAAGTTTCAATGCTGTGGGTCAAATTGAAGGGTGACTTGTACAAGTGAGCGAACTCAAAAAAAAAAAAAAAAACGCTGAAACCCCTCATCTTTTGCACACGAAGTGTTGAATTATGTTTCAGAATAAGTTAGCAGGACGCTTAATTTTTTGCTAGTTCAAGATTCCAAGCGTGTTGTGGGTCTAAAAAATTCTTGATGCACATACAGGGATGTCCAAAAAAAAAAAAAAATACGAAGTTTGTTTTCTGTCGAAAAACTAAAATAAAATGGTATGTTCTGATTTGATACTTTAATAATGCACACTTTTAACCAGTTATAACGAATTTTAAAACAATTGGAGATATAAAAAAAATGTTCAAATAGAAGTTATAGAACTCAGAACTTTTCGAAATGACTTCTATCTACAAATGGCGAAGTCACATTAGGTGCAAAATGACTTCGAAATAACCTGATCAAAATTTCAGCCCCTTAACTCAATTTCTAAAACTTACAAAACTCACTTCAAGTTTGAAAATTTTCAAAATAGTTGAAGCGAAGAAAAAAATTGTACTTTTCTTAAATAAATGAATAAATAAATAAATAAAAATTTCCAAAAAATCAAATAAAATAATTTTCGGGAAATTTTTTTCAAATATAGAATTATTCTGCATATTCGAGCCCGAAATGATTATTAACGAGTACTTTTCATCATTGTCCCACGTTCCAGGGTTTTTTTAAAAAAAATGTCACTTTTTGCCTTTTTCCACAATTTTCTGAAAGACCACGAAAGAAATTTTTTTTGAGAAACGATTTCCGCTCCTGAAATGGGTTTAGGAGGTAAATTTTAGATGATTGAGCTCAATACTTCAATTTTATCGCCCATGCACCACTTTTCAAGGGCACTCCAAAAAGGGTAAATTTTTCCATATTTTGAAATAATTTTTTTTTTAAATTAAAAGGCTCTCCTACGATAAGATAGTGAAATTCGCCCTGTAACCGGTTGGGATAAAACTCACCCAAAATGTCAGTTTTGATGTAAAACCGTCGCAAAAAAATTATTGCCCCTCCCCCCATTTATGCTCAAAATTCAATATTTTCCATCTTTGAAGGGAATGGTTCAAAAATTTTGAAATTTTTGCATAAAATATTTGTCAAGTAGGTTCTTTTAATTTTTTTTTTATATTTAGAAGGTTGTGGGAGGTTTGAAATTAAAAAAAAAATTATTGAAGGGGAGAGAGGGGTTATGACTGGAATTGTTTTTAAAAGTTCAGTCATACCCTTAAGAATAACGTATATTTTTTTAAAGGCCCCAAAGGGGCGAATTCTGTGCAACGCACTTGGAAACACATGAAAATGACAATTCTCGATTTCTGAATGTTAAGCGGGTATGCTATGCATTGCGACCTTATTGAGTTTGATATGATGCAACGCCTTAGGAAGTATTCATTTTTCCCACAATCTGCGCTGATGAGTTTTATTCCAATCGGTTACAGGACGGATTTCACTATCTCATCGTAGGAGAGTTTTTTCACTAAATGAACATATTTCATCTATTTTAGACCCTCAAAGACAATTTTCATTTCTTTTTTTGAGCTATTTATGGTGTATTTTTGTATGCTAGAATACCAACTGGGAACCCCTAAGAAGGGCAAAAGTGGGGAAAACAGATCTTAAATGGACGAAGATAAGTGTACCCGGTCTAATTTACCAAGGATTTTCGGAAAAACAATTCTAATCTGGAAAAATTTTCGACGAAACACAACAAACCCGTTGCTTAAGCACCCCTGAAATATCGCCTGTGGAGAGTGAAATTAAATTTGGCGCTGAGTCATTTAAAATTGATGTCTCACATCCATTTCCTGGAGGCCATTTTTCAAAAAAAAAAATTCTCGTTGTTTTTCAAAAAATCATGAAAAAACGTACAAGGTGACGTTTTTCAAAATCCGCTGAAAAGAGGGTTAATGATGGAAACGTGTCGTCAATGATCATTTTTCAGTTCAAATATGTATAATAATTACATTTTTGGAAAAAATTTTCAAAAAATTTTTTATTCGATTTTTTGAAATTTTTTTAACTTTGAGTGAGTTTTGCTAGATTAAAAATCGAGTTAGGGGGCTGAAATTTTTACTAGATTATTTTGAGGTCATTTCACCACTATTGCGACCTCGCTGGCGTCGTTTGCAGATTTCCAAAAGCAGCAAAATTCAACTCACCCTAAAGGCTACTTTTACCCTTCAATTCGCAATTAACAATTTTACTTTTCATGAGTAATTGAGTCGAAAACTGTTGTACAGAATTTACATAAAATGAGTTTTTTCTTATGACCTACCAAAAATGAAATTGAACCGACTGAATAAAAAAATTTGTCTCAGCGCAGCCTTGGAAAGAGGAATCATCTTCTACGATGAAATTCACGACTCAACTTCACTAGACCACATGTAAGGTGCAAGTAAAGGCTGACTTGAAAAATACGATAAAATGAACCTACTTTTATACTTGTTGTTCCTTGATTTTTGTACATATGCAACTATTTAGACAATACAGTTTGAACTTCAAACGCTTCGTTTGGTGTGGTTGTAATTACCATTAGATAGGTAAGGTATCCTTTCCTGTGCCCTAGACCTATCTATACGAAACGTCAATAAATCGTGAATTCTTTTATGGGTATCGTAACGTCATCGTCGTATACCAACGTGGTATAAAAATGTTGCTCGCAGCAGCGAAAATAAAACCTAAATCGTATCGGACGATGCATATTTGCGAGGCCAATGAGGAGCGCAATGAACGGACGCGGGCATGGACAAAATCGCCGGCTTATATAGTAAGTGTAAAGAGATTTAGATACATCGCACCGTATCGTACATTATGAGAGAGCGCAAGACGCGGGTTCCGGTCCGAGGAGCGCGCAGGCCGTAACGTGATTCTCGCGGCGCAATGATCGTTTCGGTATAAAATACGAATAACAAATTGCATCGGTTCGAACGTAAATATCGTTCGGAAAAAGATTTATATAAACGCGGTGCGGTATGCTCTCGGATAGCATCGCGGCGAAGAAGCGCCACACCACATTGCACCGCACCGCACCGCACCCGTTATATATATATATAAAAGATAAAAAGTAGTATAAAGTGTATACGTGGAGGAGCACGTTCCTCGAAAGAGGCGATCCAACTAAAGGCGTGGAATTTCGAAAGAAATTACTCGGTGTTTATACGTAGCGGAATTAGCAATGGCATATGTCCTAAACGGTGATAAATACTTATGGGTTAAGAAATAGTAGATACCACCTCGCCTTGTCTCGCCTCGTCGCGCTGTTCTCTTTCTATCTATCTTTTTTTTTCTTTTTTTTTTTTTCGCTTCCTCTTAGAAGTGGTGCAAGTATACCAGATAGGTACGTACTAAGGAAATGGTACGAGCAAGCCATGGCCCCGTTCTGTTCGGGCCAGCACCGCAGAGCAGGAAAGCCCGTGTGATTCATGATCCCTTTTGAGGTATAGACGATACTGTTTACGTGACGTTTATACAAGTTGCATACTTAGCGTTATTTCCAAAAACTTTTGTCCTCCCCTTAGAATTCGCCGTCGAACGGACCTTTTTCACAATTCATTTCCTTCGCTCGTTGTTGTTACACATTGCTATTCCAACCGTAAGCTCTTACTACTTTCGGCAATAATTTCTGAAGTGTCCTTTGTTGATTCTTTTTCTCTTTCAACTTCTCAGATATGCTGTATGTAGGTAGGTAGCCTAGGTATACGTGGAGACTTTCCTATACGTGTAGTTCTCGCGTTTCTTTTTTTTAGCTATTTTTTATTTATTTATTTATTTTTTTCGCAACAGTTTACACCTAACTAATGTCGTACATAATAGGCAGACCTTGCTTGTTGACTTTTTTCCGTCTCGATAGTTCTACAGATATGAAGAATGATAGTCTTAAATTACGTGTCTGCAGGGTCTGCACATAGTTTTTTAAATGGTGCCATACAACGGAAGGTGTATCTACTGTTTTTTTTTTTTTTTTTTTTAGCGTAATTATTTAGAAAAAATGTTAGAAATTTCGTGTAACAGTTTAATCCATAAGAAAAATAGCGGGGGAGGGGATATTTTGAAAATGTAGATCTTTTAGCCTCTAAAAATTACAATATTTCAATAATAGGAGAATAGGTAGAAAGCGGAGTGGCGAGAAACAATTTGCTGAAAAGTTGAAATTCTTTAAACGAAAATTTAAAGGGTTCTACTAAATCTGCAATTCTACTTTCCAAATTACAACTTCTTTAATTAATTTTCAGAGGATAAATTCGAGGAA